>CAXAKX010000596.1:17500-31789 GCA_963969525.1 Ontholestes murinus | reverse complement strand
GTTAAAGCGCCTAAATTAACGCTTATGGGATACCATGAAAGGTGTTGGTAACTTAAGACATTATTTATTTATTAAGCATTACATTATGTATAGCTTATTCTTAACTTAAAACTAACTTAAATCTACCCTCCCGCAGGTTAAAGAATAGGTAAAATAAATATCCCTCGTTTTTTAAATCTTTATTCCGCCCAGTACAAATTCCCCGTATAAAACATTCATAATAAAACACCCCCTCAATATATAGAATTTATTTCACCCTCTCCCGCAAAACACATAAATACATTAAAATCAATTTAGCCGTTCTTCTTTCTTCTATCTCTTCTCATCACTGGTCCTCTTCTGCTCTTCTGCGACGATGAGTCCTCTTGTCCTCTTCTACGACGAATAGTCCACTTCTGCGATGTCGCAGCCTCCTTGGTGTGTTCTCTTCTTTCTTCTTTCTTCTTTCTTCTTTCTTCTTTCTTCGTGACGCTCCTCTTCTGCGACGATGTGTCCTCTTCTTTTCTTCTGCGAAGATGGGTCCTCTTGTCCTCTTCTACGAAGTACGATCCTCTTCTGCGATGATGCGTCCTCTTCTTTGTGGTCCTCTTCTTTCTTCAGTGTGGAAAGTGGTATCCCGCGCGCTGCCCGTTCATCACCGTGTTTTGGTTTTCCGCCGGTATTGAAGTGATTCTGCTTCATATGAGCACGCACAGATAATTCTCACAAAAGCATGTATAAAATTTAGCCCGTTTTCAATGACTCTATTGAACCCGCAAATAATTTAAACACGTCCCAGAATTTATTTTCGCGCCTAATATTGACCAGCTCTCCGTAGTTAGCTGGCCATCCTAGTCCAGCCGAGACGAGCTCAACGTGTGCCCGATCTCGTTGCTCCTGCGTAAACGAGCAGGAGAACATAACATGTTCCGCGCTATCAACCCCGTTACCGCATTCACAGTCTTCTAATTCTACTTTACCTATCTGTTTAAGAAATTTCCCAAAGTTTCCATGTCCTGTCATTAATTGAGTCATTTCTGGTGTTATTTTCACTAAGATTTCCCGCCTTTCGTTTACCGATTTAATAAAATTGAATGTAACCCGCCCGTTAACCGAGTTTGCCCATCCGTTATTCCACCTGACTCTCGCGTCGCCTCTAATTAATCGTTTCGCGTATGAGAACGGTGCTCTATCGTAGACGTTCAAAACTGTTTCCCTCGTGGCTTCTTTCGCAAGTTTATCTGCCCTCTCGTTTCCCTCGTTTCCTACGTGCGCTCGCGTCCAGTGAAACCTAATTGTTTTTCCCCGCGCTTCCCTTATTAATCGGTCTATTTCTAACATTAATTCCGTTGGTTTCCGCATTGATCTAAGTGCATGAAGTGCAGCCTTAGAGTCGGATATAACGTGCCACACACCGTTCTCTTTTTGTTTTATATATTCGACCGCGGCCCTAATTGCAACTAATTCACTCTGGAAGACTGTGCATTTATTACCCAATTTAAGTTTTAAAAAGTCCCTTTCCGCGCCCAGTTTATATACCGCAATGGCCGCGCCGATGCCATGTTCCGTTTTTGACCCGTCTGTAAAAATTGCGTTTTCCGCTTCGAATTCCGCGTCTACTACGTTAAAATCTATTCCGCGATTCTCAGCTGGATGCCTACTTGAATGCCCTCTCTGTTCTATTAATACTATTTCGTCGCCGCGATCTAATTGTCCTGAGTTTCGCGTCCGCCATCGTGAGCTTGTTTCCCTAATTTTTTCCTCTATTGGAATTAAGTCCGCAATAATTAGTGCCGCATCCGCTGAAACCGTTTTATACGCTGCCGCCGCGCCTATCGCCATTATACGTTGCACCGATCGCAAATTCTTAATTTCTCGTGATTTTAACTTATTTCCCCATATCGCAGAACCATACGTGATAGCCGGTTCTATCGCGCCCAAGTATATTGTCCGCATCGCGTCCCTCGTCAAGCCCCACGTGAGTTTACAAGCCACCCGTAGCTGTTGTGAAATTTTTCGCGCCTTTATGCAAATATAATCTATGTGCTGCCGCCAGCTTAATTTTTCATCTATTACAATACCAAGATATTTAATACTCTCCGCGCAGTGAACAAATGTATCGCCCATTTTAAAATTTGGTCTCGCCTGTTTTAATTTTCCAAAAAAAAGTCCCGTCGTTTTATCCGCGTTGAATTTTAATTTAACTTCCTCACCCCAACTATTAATAATTTCTAATGCTGAATTTACCGTATTCTTAAGCCCCTTATATTGACCTGACCGTGCAAGTAAAACCGTGTCATCTGCAAACGCAATTATTTCACAGTTATCTGGAATGATTTTCCTCAGAAGTGTCGCGTGAACTATTTTCCAAAATCCCGGTCCTGATTTTGACCCCTGCGGACAACCTCGTTCGATTTCCCTAATAACCGATTGCCCCGCGTAATCTATTCGCGCCGTACGTTTTTCTAAGAAATCCTTAGTTAATTTAATTAAATTTCCCGGTACGCCCATCCTTCCCAATTCATTAATTATAATCGGCCACCACGTATGATCAAACGCCCCCGCAATATCTAACGAAACTACCGCGCTGTAGTCACCCGCCCGTTTCGCGTTTTCTACAAAATCTATCACTCTCTTTACCGCGTGCACCGTTGTTTTCCCCTTCGTAAAACCGTATTGATTAGCGGCCGTCGCGCCGGTAGTCTCTAGATGATATTCAATCCGTTTGATTAAAATATCATCCAGGATCTTCCCGAGACAGGGAAGCAAACAGATAGGTCTGTAACTTCCCATATCCGCGACGTCCTCTTTCCCTGCTTTTGGAATTAACCTAACGTCTGTGTCTTTCCAACAAGTCGGAAAGACTCCCTCTCCTACGCACATACGTATGCATGCAAAAATTTCCTCGCCTATTATACTCATTGCCCGTTTAACTATTTCGATAGTGATTTTATCGCGCCCTGGTGCTTTTTTTGCACCTATTCCTCTAATCGCGTTATCTAATTCGACACGTGTGAGGTCACAATCGTTTGCGCCCCCCGTGACACACGCCGCCTGTTCACGAATTTCTGTGTGTACCTCACTATCGTTAACCGCGTTATCTTCCGGAAAGAATTTATTTAGTAAAGCCGCCGCCGTTTCTTGCATCGTTTTTGTATACGTTCCGTCCGCCAATCTAACATTCGAAATTACATTACGCCGTTTACTGCCCCTAATTACTTTATACGCGCACCCCCACGGCTCTTCACTAGAAGATTCCGTGCAAAATCGTTTCCATTCGTTTAACCGCGTGTCTTTAATTAATTTTTTATACTCGTTGAATTTAGCATAATATTCGCGCTTTTTGTCGTCCCTTTCTACGTCCCCTCGCGACCTATTCCACGCCTTTTTTAATCTACGTACTTCCGCTCTCGCGTTATCTATTTCCCTAGTCCACCACGGTACTGATTTCGCGAATTTTTTAATTCGCGGAATCCCTGCCTCGCATGCCCCGACAATTAATTTATTTATTATTTCCGCCGAATTATTAATACCCTCTCGCGATCGATCAGCTAATGACAATATAATCTGATGTCTATTGCTTTCTAAAATTGAATCAAATATTTCCCAGTTCGCCCGTTTGATGCAGAATCCGCGTTTTTCGTTTGAATTATCATTAATCGCGCCTCCAATTTCCCACCTAATTATCCTATGATCTGAAATTTCATTTTCCGTATCTACCGACCATCCATACACCGAGGCCGCGATGTCAACAGAACAAGCTGTCACGTCAATGAAGCTTGTTCGGTCCCCCGGGCCGGCATATGTTGGTATATTTCCCGTATTCAATATAATTAATTCGCGTTCGTCTAAAAGTTCCGAAAAAATTCTACCACGTTTGTCCTCCGTAGGGCTGCCCCATAATCCGCATTTCGCATTTGCGTCGATTCCTAGTATAATTTCCCCTTTGTTTGCTAATGACCCTAGCACGTGTCTAAGCTCACTAATGGCTTCTTCGTAATCCTCATCCCTCTTGTTACCTGCGCACGGTAGGTAAGCCGAAATTCCGAAAAATCTTAATGACCCCTTTTGAAATTCTATAACCGTAATTTTCTCCGAACACAAATCTGTTAAAATTACCCCATTAGCCGTACCTGAATTAACGCAAATTGCCGTCCGTGGGCAATTACCTACTTTATAAAAAATATCCATATGTGAGGTGAAGCCTCTTACTCTGCCTCCGCGTATGTTCGGTTCCTGAATAAAACAAATATCTATTCCCTCGTCCGCGATAATTTTCGTTAATAAATTTACCCCTGACATGCTTTTGTTTAAATTAATCTGCGCACACTTCACCAATGAAACAGAATCACTTACCCCGTTAGAATTCGATGTTTGATTAAACATCGTAATCGATGCTGTCGATGTACCGCTCCTCGAATCGCTTCATCGACGGGCAGCGTCGCGATTTGGCGTCGTGGTCAGTCTCGAACTTACGTCCATCTTTAACCGTGTCATTATGTCGCGTGCACACAACACAACACGTTTTGCGGCTCTTGCATTCCTTGAATGCATGGCCGCTTTCACCGCACTTTCCACACACTTGTTCTTTTATTTTACAGTCCGCAGATCTGTGACCGAACCCGTGGCACTGATAACACTGTAGAATTTCTCTATAGTCTTCCGCGAATACACATTCATAACCAATTTTCAGCGGTCGATCTTGTAGAAGTTTCCTTAGCAAAGCAGGCACTTCCACAACGACAGATTTTGTGTACTTGTTCCTAAAGTTCTTGATCTGCCGCCGTACACTAACGTTCTCCTTAAATTCCTCCATAGATTTATAAATGCCACGTACAAATTCGTTTTGTCTGTAAATGGTATCTATTACAGTTTCGGCCGTGGCGTTGACGTCGATTCGGAATAAACGCATCCACGGCTTGCGTTTCTCCACGTTGTTCATTTTCAATTCGGTCTTATTAACAGCCTTTTTAAATTTCTCTAGATCGTTGGCATCCGGACAGTTAATTTTCACGCCTCCATTTTTTAGCATAGTCATTTTGGCAATGCCGATTTCATTCTCCACGGGATCAACACACGTCATGATGCGACATTTAACTTGTGCACTTGTTAATTTATCTTCCCCGCATTTAACGATCACCTCGTTTTTCTTTAAAGCACTCACATAGGAGCTCTTAACCTCCTTTCTGGAAATCGGCTTCGCCGTCGCTTTTTCCGCCGGAACTTGCTCCGCCAATTTCTTCTTCATTTTCTCCATATTGTCGTCCGCAGCGTCCAACAACTCGCGCATATTTACCAGCATGCCGCACATTATTAGCATGGTATTTGCCATGCTGTTTACCGTTGCACGTACTTCTTTCCGGTCCGAAACACTAATTGTCGATGACACATCCGGTACAAGTTTCAGGATTTTCTCCTTCATCTCGTTCACATTAGCCGCAAATTGTTCTCCTTTCGTTGCCATTATAGTAACGAAAATTGAACTTATTCACCGCACTCACCGCACTCAGGTAAAAACAGGTAAAATCGCAAAGGTCGCTCGAAGTTAATCCGCTTATAAAAGTGCTCGCCAGGTAGGTGCTTAAGGGAGAGAACACGTCTGCTCCGCTCAAGCTCTGGATCGCAACTGGTAACTTGGTAACTTAAGACATTATTTATTTATAAAGCATTACATTATGTATAGCTTATTCTTAACTTAAAACTAACTTAAATCTACCCTCCCGCAGGTTAAAGAATAGGTAAAATAAATATCCCTCGTTTTTTAAATCTTTATTCCGCCCAGTACAAATTCCCCGTATAAAACATCCATAATAAAACACCCCCTCAATATATAGAATTTATTTCACCCTCTCCCGCAAAACACATAAATACATTAAAATCAATTTAGCCGTTCTTCTTTCTTCTATCTCTTCTCATCACTGGTCCTCTTCTGCTCTTCTGCGACGATGAGTCCTCTTGTCCTCTTCTACGACGAATAGTCCACTTCTGCGATGTCGCAGCCTCCTTGGTGTGTTCTCTTCTTTCTTCTTTCTTCTTTCTTCGTGACGCTCCTCTTCTGCGACGATGTGTCCTCTTCTTTTCTTCTGCGAAGATGGGTCCTCTTGTCCTCTTCTACGAAGTACGATCCTCTTCTGCGATGATGCGTCCTCTTCTTTGTGGTCCTCTTCTTTCTTCAGTGTGGAAAGTGGTATCCCGCGCGCTGCCCGTTCATCACCGTGTTTTGGTTTTCCGCCGGTATTGAAGTGATTCTGCTTCATATGAGCACGCACAGATAATTCTCACAAAAGCATGTATAAAATTTAGCCCGTTTTCAATGACTCTATTGAACCCGCAAATAATTTAAACACGTCCCAGAATTTATTTTCGCGCCTAATATTGACCAGCTCTCCGTAGTTAGCTGGCCATCCTAGTCCAGCCGAGACGAGCTCAACGTGTGCCCGATCTCGTTGCTCCTGCGTAAACGAGCAGGAGAACATAACATGTTCCGCGCTATCAACCCCGTTACCGCATTCACAGTCTTCTAATTCTACTTTACCTATCTGTTTAAGAAATTTCCCAAAGTTTCCATGTCCTGTCATTAATTGAGTCATTTCTGGTGTTATTTTCACTAAGATTTCCCGCCTTTCGTTTACCGATTTAATAAAATTGAATGTAACCCGCCCGTTAACCGAGTTTGCCCATCCGTTATTCCACCTGACTCTCGCGTCGCCTCTAATTAATCGTTTCGCGTATGAGAACGGTGCTCTATCGTAGACGTTCAAAACTGTTTCCCTCGTGGCTTCTTTCGCAAGTTTATCTGCCCTCTCGTTTCCCTCGTTTCCTACGTGCGCTCGCGTCCAGTGAAACCTAATTGTTTTTCCCCGCGCTTCCCTTATTAATCGGTCTATTTCTAACATTAATTCCGTTGGTTTCCGCATTGATCTAAGTGCATGAAGTGCAGCCTTAGAGTCGGATATAACGTGCCACACACCGTTCTCTTTTTGTTTTATATATTCGACCGCGGCCCTAATTGCAACTAATTCACTCTGGAAGACTGTGCATTTATTACCCAATTTAAGTTTTAAAAAGTCCCTTTCCGCGCCCAGTTTATATACCGCAATGGCCGCGCCGATGCCATGTTCCGTTTTTGACCCGTCTGTAAAAATTGCGTTTTCCGCTTCGAATTCCGCGTCTACTACGTTAAAATCTATTCCGCGATTCTCAGCTGGATGCCTACTTGAATGCCCTCTCTGTTCTATTAATACTATTTCGTCGCCGCGATCTAATTGTCCTGAGTTTCGCGTCCGCCATCGTGAGCTTGTTTCCCTAATTTTTTCCTCTATTGGAATTAAGTCCGCAATAATTAGTGCCGCATCCGCTGAAACCGTTTTATACGCTGCCGCCGCGCCTATCGCCATTATACGTTGCACCGATCGCAAATTCTTAATTTCTCGTGATTTTAACTTATTTCCCCATATCGCAGAACCATACGTGATAGCCGGTTCTATCGCGCCCAAGTATATTGTCCGCATCGCGTCCCTCGTCAAGCCCCACGTGAGTTTACAAGCCACCCGTAGCTGTTGTGAAATTTTTCGCGCCTTTATGCAAATATAATCTATGTGCTGCCGCCAGCTTAATTTTTCATCTATTACAATACCAAGATATTTAATACTCTCCGCGCAGTGAACAAATGTATCGCCCATTTTAAAATTTGGTCTCGCCTGTTTTAATTTTCCAAAAAAAAGTCCCGTCGTTTTATCCGCGTTGAATTTTAATTTAACTTCCTCACCCCAACTATTAATAATTTCTAATGCTGAATTTACCGTATTCTTAAGCCCCTTATATTGACCTGACCGTGCAAGTAAAACCGTGTCATCTGCAAACGCAATTATTTCACAGTTATCTGGAATGATTTTCCTCAGAAGTGTCGCGTGAACTATTTTCCAAAAGCCCGGTCCTGATTTTGACCCCTGCGGACAACCTCGTTCGATTTCCCTAATAACCGATTGCCCCGCGTAATCTATTCGCGCCGTACGTTTTTCTAAGAAATCCTTAGTTAATTTAATTAAATTTCCCGGTACGCCCATCCTTCCCAATTCATTAATTATAATCGGCCACCACGTATGATCAAACGCCCCCGCAATATCTAACGAAACTACCGCGCTGTAGTCACCCGCCCGTTTCGCGTTTTCTACAAAATCTATCACTCTCTTTACCGCGTGCACCGTTGTTTTCCCCTTCGTAAAACCGTATTGATTAGCGGCCGTCGCGCCGGTAGTCTCTAGATGATATTCAATCCGTTTGATTAAAATATCATCCAGGATCTTCCCGAGACAGGGAAGCAAACAGATAGGTCTGTAACTTCCCATATCCGCGACGTCCTCTTTCCCTGCTTTTGGAATTAACCTAACGTCTGTGTCTTTCCAACAAGTCGGAAAGACTCCCTCTCCTACGCACATACGTATGCATGCAAAAATTTCCTCGCCTATTATACTCATTGCCCGTTTAACTATTTCGATAGTGATTTTATCGCGCCCTGGTGCTTTTTTTGCACCTATTCCTCTAATCGCGTTATCTAATTCGACACGTGTGAGGTCACAATCGTTTGCGCCCCCCGTGACACACGCCGCCTGTTCACGAATTTCTGTGTGTACCTCACTATCGTTAACCGCGTTATCTTCCGGAAAGAATTTATTTAGTAAAGCCGCCGCCGTTTCTTGCATCGTTTTTGTATACGTTCCGTCCGCCAATCTAACATTCGAAATTACATTACGCCGTTTACTGCCCCTAATTACTTTATACGCGCACCCCCACGGCTCTTCACTAGAAGATTCCGTGCAAAATCGTTTCCATTCATTTAACCGCGTGTCTTTAATTAATTTTTTATACTCGTTGAATTTAGCATAATATTCGCGCTTTTTGTCGTCCCTTTCTACGTCCCCTCGCGACCTATTCCACGCCTTTTTTAATCTACGTACTTCCGCTCTCGCGTTATCTATTTCCCTAGTCCACCACGGTACTGATTTCGCGAATTTTTTAATTCGCGGAATCCCTGCCTCGCATGCCCCGACAATTAATTTATTTATTATTTCCGCCGAATTATTAATACCCTCTCGCGATCGATCAGCTAATGCCCTTATAATCTGATGTCTATTGCTTTCTAAAATTGAATCAAATATTTCCCAGTTCGCCCGTTTGATGCAGAATCCGCGTTTTTCGTTTGAATTATCATTAATCGCGCCTCCAATTTCCCACCTAATTATCCTATGATCTGAAATTTCATTTTCCGTATCTACCGACCATCCATACACCGAGGCCGCGATGTCAACAGAACAAGCTGTCACGTCAATGAAGCTTGTTCGGTCCCCCGGGCCGGCATATGTTGGTATATTTCCCGTATTCAATATAATTAATTCGCGTTCGTCTAAAAGTTCCGAAAAAATTCTACCACGTTTGTCCTCCGTAGGGCTGCCCCATAATCCGCATTTCGCATTTGCGTCGATTCCTAGTATAATTTCCCCTTTGTTTGCTAATGACCCTAGCACGTGTCTAAGCTCACTAATGGCTTCTTCGTAATCCTCATCCCTCTTGTTACCTGCGCACGGTAGGTAAGCCGAAATTCCGAAAAATCTTAATGACCCCTTTTGAAATTCTATAACCGTAATTTTCTCCGAACACAAATCTGTTAAAATTACCCCATTAGCCGTACCTGAATTAACGCAAATTGCCGTCCGTGGGCAATTACCTACTTTATAAAAAATATCCATATGTGAGGTGAAGCCTCTTACTCTGCCTCCGCGTATGTTCGGTTCCTGAATAAAACAAATATCTATTCCCTCGTCCGCGATAATTTTCGTTAATAAATTTACCCCTGACATGCTTTTGTTTAAATTAATCTGCGCACACTTCACCAATGAAACAGAATCACTTACCCCGTTAGAATTCGATGTTTGATTAAACATCGTAATCGATGCTGTCGATGTACCGCTCCTCGAATCGCTTCATCGACGGGCAGCGTCGCGATTTGGCGTCGTGGTCAGTCTCGAACTTACGTCCATCTTTAACCGTGTCATTATGTCGCGTGCACACAACACAACACGTTTTGCGGCTCTTGCATTCCTTGAATGCATGGCCGCTTTCACCGCACTTTCCACACACTTGTTCTTTTATTTTACAGTCCGCAGATCTGTGACCGAACCCGTGGCACTGATAACACTGTAGAATTTCTCTATAGTCTTCCGCGAATACACATTCATAACCAATTTTCAGCGGTCGATCTTGTAGAAGTTTCCTTAGCAAAGCAGGCACTTCCACAACGACAGATTTTGTGTACTTGTTCCTAAAGTTCTTGATCTGCCGCCGTACACTAACGTTCTCCTTAAATTCCTCCATAGATTTATAAATGCCACGTACAAATTCGTTTTGTCTGTAAATGGTATCTATTACAGTTTCGGCCGTGGCGTTGACGTCGATTCGGAATAAACGCATCCACGGCTTGCGTTTCTCCACGTTGTTCATTTTCAATTCGGTCTTATTAACAGCCTTTTTAAATTTCTCTAGATCGTTGGCATCCGGACAGTTAATTTTCACGCCTCCATTTTTTAGCATAGTCATTTTGGCAATGCCGATTTCATTCTCCACGGGATCAACACACGTCATGATGCGACATTTAACTTGTGCACTTGTTAATTTATCTTCCCCGCATTTAACGATCACCTCGTTTTTCTTTAAAGCACTCACATAGGAGCTCTTAACCTCCTTTCTGGAAACCGGCTTCGCCGTCGCTTTTTCCGCCGGAACTTGCTCCGCCAATTTCTTCTTCATTTTCTCCATATTGTCGTCCGCAGCGTCCAACAACTCGCGCATATTTACCAGCATGCCGCACATTATTAGCATGGTATTTGCCATGCTGTTTACCGTTGCACGTACTTCTTTCCGGTCCGAAACACTAATTGTCGATGACACATCCGGTACAAGTTTCAGGATTTTCTCCTTCATCTCGTTCACATTAGCCGCAAATTGTTCTCCTTTCGTTGCCATTATAGTAACGAAAATTGAACTTATTCACCGCACTCACCGCACTCAGGTAAAAACAGGTAAAATCGCAAAGGTCGCTCGAAGTTAATCCGCTTATAAAAGTGCTCGCCAGGTAGGTGCTTAAGGGAGAGAACACGTCTGCTCCGCTCAAGCTCTGGATGGTAACTTAAGGTAACTTAAGACATCAGGACGGTGGCCATGGAAGTCGGAATCCGCCAAGGAGTGTGTAACAACTCACCTGACGAAGTTACTAGCCCTGAAAATGGATGGCGCTAAAGCGTTATGCTTATACTCGACCGTCAGCGGCATGTGCGGTGTACGGCCACTACTCGTAGTGGCCGGCCATGAAGCCCTGACGAGTAGGAGGGTCGCGGCGGTGTGCGCAGAAGGATTGGGCGTGGGCCCGTCTGGAGCCGCCGTCGGTGCAGATCTTGGTGGTAGTAGCAAATACTCCAGCGAGGCCCTGGAGGACTGACGTGGAGAAGGGTTTCGTGTGAACAGCCGTTGCACACGAGTCAGTCGATCCTAAGCCCTAGGCGAAAGCCGATGTTGATGTTGGTGTATCTCAATGGCGATGACATTTTATAAACATATATTTGTTACATTGTTGATAAAAATCACACCCAACGGGCGAAAGGGAATCCGGTTCCTATTCCGGAACCCGGCAGCGGAACCGTTAATAAGTCGTGCCCTCGCAAGAGAGTTCGTCGGGGCAACCCAAAAAGACCTGGAGACGCCGTCGGGAGATCCGGAAAGAGTTTTCTTTTCTGTATGAGCGTTCGAGTTCCATGGAATCCTCTAGCAGGGAGATATGGTTTGGAACGCGAAGAGCACCGCAGTTGCGGCGGTGTCCGGATCTTCCCCTCGGACCTTGAAAATCCAGGAGAGGGCCACGTCGAGTATCCTGCCGGTTCGTACCCATATCCGCAGCAGGTCTCCAAGGTGAACAGCCTCTAGTCGATAGAATAATGTAGGTAAGGGAAGTCGGCAAATTGGATCCGTAACTTCGGGATAAGGATTGGCTCTGAGGACCGGGGCGTGTCGGGCTTGGTCGGGAAGCGGGTCCTGGCTGACGTGCCGGGCCTGGGCGAGGGGACGCGTGCGTTAGCGCGCGCCGATCCGAGCTCGGTCCCGTGCCTTGGCCTCCCGCGGAACTTCCTTGCTGCGAGGCCCGCGCGTGCGCACTCGGTGGCTCTGCTGCTGGCGTGCGTGTGCCGGTGTCCTCTTCGGCCGCCATTCAACGGTCAGCTCAGAACTGGCACGGACTTGGGGAATCCGACTGTCTAATTAAAACAAAGCATTGCGATGGCCCAAGCGGGTGTTGACGCAATGTGATTTCTGCCCAGTGCTCTGAATGTCAACGTGAAGAAATTTAAGCAAGCGCGGGTAAACGGCGGGAGTAACTATGACTCTCTTCCGTGCTGCCGTACGCGACGGACGTGTTAGTGATTGTTCTGCGAAATTCCACACAACCTCAATATCCGCGCGGGGCCTGTCTCCGGTGCTCCGCTGCATCTGTATTCGGAAAGTGTAAGGGGGCCCGAGCCCTCTCGTATAATTTTTCTAAGTCCATCACGGTAAGTCACCAAGTGCTCCCTCAACTTACCTTCATCCAAGTTGTCCCTTATATAAGTTCCCCACGAGACCTTTCCCCCGCACCCCCCCAAGTCAACTTACCCCTCGCCCTACAAAAGTGTCCCCACGAAACCTTTCCCCCGCACCCCCCCAGACAAATTACCCCTCACCCTAGAATTTGTCCCCCTTGACCTAAGGAACCATCCTGTGCAACTCCCATCCTCCTACGCTCACTCTAGCCCACTTGGTGACAAACTGAAATTTCCGGCGCCTCCACCATTTTTTTTTCGAAATTTTTTTTGAGAAGCTCTATTGGACGTTTTAACAACAATTTGAAGTCCCCGCAGTCCTACACTGTTCCAGTACCCAGCACTCCCTGAAATTCATCAGGATGAGAAAATCAATTGGCCCACTGAACCAAAAGAAATCCACGGAAGCCTCCAAGGAGACTTCTGACCCGGCAAAAGCCGGACCCTCAAGTGAGAACCTCTATTCAACTCAATCCAGACACGGTACTGAGAATAATTCCAGTACTCAGGGTTCCCACACAGCAAAACGACCGAAAGCGGGCTCCATACACAAGTGTCCTAAATGTCCGCGGGAATTCTCCTCTAAAGCCAGCTGTGTTCTCCACACGAAATACTGTGGTATTGAGGAGCGCGTGAAATGCTCCTACTGCTCGAGACAGTTTGGTAATTCCAAGCTTGTGCGTCAGCACGAATCGCGGACGCACCCCCTTGAATATAAAAGGGAGCTGGAAAAGAAGCTACCCGCCCCCGATGCTGTAATTTTTGCGAAACTAGCTGACATAGAGGCTAGAAGCAAGCGGGGCGCTAAATTCTTCGGGGCCATGAAGACGGCCACCGGATTAACGGAGCACCAAATCCGGTATAGAAGGGAAAATCCGGTTTACAAGAAGTATCTGGAGTATGCAAGGAAAGAGGTTGAGAAAGAGTCCAGGAAACTCTTCTTTGGCGGACCTTCTTCCAATCCTTCTCCCAACGCACCCAGCCACTCAGCAGACACCCCATCCACTTCTGCTCTCCCTTCGCTCTCCGCACCACGTCCCGAAGACCCTTCGGTCCTATCCCAGGATCAATATCCTACTGCAACTTCGAGCTGTCACGAGAGTTCTAGTGTTTCAGGCACTCCCCCATCATCGAACAGGAACAAAAGAGGCCGCAACCTAACACCAGAGGAGTCCACCGTCAGACCGACACCCAAGAGGACTAGGGGTACCCCTTCAGTTAATCTACCCCCCCCTCAGACACCGTGCTCGGTCTTCCCCGGTCACTCCTCCAAGAGACAAGCCACACCCCCGGACCCACCACCAGCCACGCGTCCAAGGCTGGCCACTATGCCCCGGGACGCTATCATCAGCCCTAGAAGGTACACCCACGTACGTAAACACTCACAAAAATCGGTAAGTTGCACCGACTTAGACAAATCCCCAGATTCTCCCTTTTTAGAATGTATTCAAACATACTCTGAATTCGTCACCCCGGAAGTGAAGGCGGCCCTCAGACCATGCCTGCTGGCCACGGCAGGTGACCTCCCGGACTTGCTAGACAAACTGATCGCCTCTGTTTTCAAAACTGCTCAATTTAACAAACCTTGCAAGCCTCGCTCGCCCCCCCCTGCCCAAGGAATTGACACCCGTCTCTCCAGAGGGCAGAGAAGGATGAGCGAGTACAAATTAGCCCAAGATCTATACAATAA
>CAXAKX010000596.1:0-12500 GCA_963969525.1 Ontholestes murinus | reverse complement strand
AAGGCGTGAGTGGTGGTTAAATTTCGCAATTTTCACACTTACCACCAATGTTTCCTTTCGTTTCGAACGAGCGAATGGACGAATTTTATATTATCGTATAGTAAAAGAACTTTCGACAGTCATCCGGTACCGGTGTGCGATTGACCTATATGTGGCGGCCGGTGGGTCGATGTGCACGATGCTAAAAGCGAAATTTCGATCGACACGAAATAATTTCGAAATTTTTACCACGGTTCGCATTTATTTCCGCTCGTCGATGTGTCCTTTCGTATCGCGTAAGCGAATTAACGAATATTATATTTTAATATTATAAAAATAATTTCGACAAGAAATAATTTCGAAACTTTTACCACGGTTCGCAATTTATTTCCGCTCGTCGATCTTTTTTCCTTACGTTTCGTGCGAGCGAACGAACGAACGAACGAACGAATATTATATTATCGAATGATAAAAGAAATTTCGACAGTCATTCTGTACCGGTGTGGCGGTCGGTCGGTGTGCACGGTGCGAAAAGCGAAATTTCGATCGACACGAAATAATTACGAAATTTTTACCACGGTTCGCATTTATTTCCGCTCGTCGATGTGTCCTTTCGTATCGCGTAAGCGAATTAACGAATATTATATTTTAATATAATAAAAATAATTTCTGCCGTTATTCGGTACCTATGTACGAAAAACCTATATGTGGCGGTCGGTCGGTCGGTGTGCACGGAGCTAAAACCGAAATTTCGACAAGAAATAATTTCGAAATAATTTCGAAACTTTTACCACGGTTCGCAATTTATTTCCGCTCGTCGATCTTTTTTCCTTACGTTTCGTGCGAGCGAACGAACGAACGAACGAACGAATATTATATTATCGAATGATAAAAGAAATTTCGACAGTCATTCTGTACCGGTGTGGCGGTCGGTCGGTGTGCACGGTGCGAAAAGCGAAATTTCGATCGACACGAAATAATTACGAAATTTTTACCACGGTTCGCATTTATTTCCGCTCGTCGATGTGTCCTTTCGTATCGCGTAAGCGAATTAACGCATATTATATTTTAATATTATAAAAATAATTTCGACAAGAAATAATTTCGAAACTTTTACCACGGTTCGCAATTAATTTCCGCTCGTCGATCTTTTTTCCTTACGTTTCCTGCGAGCGAGCGAACGAACGAATATTATATTATCGAATGATAAAAGAAATTTCGACAGTCATTCTGTACCGGTGTGGCGGTCGGTCGGTGTGCACGGTCCGCTTTATTTCCACTCGCCGATCTGTCCTTTCGCATCGCGTAAGCGAATTAACGAAAATTCTATTTTAATAAAATAAAAATAATTTCTGCCGTTATTCCGTACCTATGTACGAAAAATATATATGTGAGGCGGTCGGTCGGTGTGCACGATGCCAAAAGCGTTATTCGGTACGGGCGTGCGAAATAATTGTACGCGGCGGTCGGTCGGTGTGCACGATGCTAAAAGCGTTATTCGGTACCTGTGTGCGAAAAACCTAAAGTCGAACGTTTTCACTTCGGTCCGCTTTATTTCCACTCGCCGATCTGTCCTTTCGCATCGCGTAAGCGAATTAACGAAAATTTTATTTTAATAAAATAAAAATAATTTCTGCCGTTATTCCGTACCTATGTACGAAAAATATATATGTGAGGCGGTCGGTCGGTGTGCACGATGCCAAAAGCGTTATTCGGTACGGGCGTGCGAAATAATTGTACGCGGCGGTCGGTCGGTGTGCACGATGCTAAAAGCGTTATTCGGTACCTGTGTGCGAAAAACCTAAAGACGAACGTTTTCACTTCGGTCCGCTTTATTTCCACTCGCCGATCTGTCCTTTCGAATCGCGTAAGCGAATTAACGAAAATTTTATTTTAATAAAATAAAAATAATTTCTGCCGTTATTCCGTACCTATGTACGAAAAATATATATGTGAGGCGGTCGGTCGGTGTGCACGATGCCAAAAGCGTTATTCGGTACGGGCGTGCGAAATAATTGTACGCGGCGGTCGGTCGGTGTGCACGATGCTAAAAGCGTTATTCGGTACCTGTGTGCGAAAAACCTAAAGTCGAACGTTTTCACTTCGGTCCGCTTTATTTCCACTCGCCGATCTGTCCTTTCGCATCGCGTAAGCGAATTAACGAAAATTTTATTTTATTAAAATAAAAATAATTTCTGCCGTTATTCGGTACCTGTGTACGAAAAACATATATATGAGGCGGTCGGTCGGTGCGAATAAGCGAATTGACGAAAATTTTATTTTAATATAATAAAAATAATTTCTGCCGTTATTCGGTACCTGTGTACGAAAAACATATATATGAGGCGGTCGGTCGGTGCGAATAAGCGAATTGACGAAAATTTTATTTTAATAAAATAAAAATAATTTCTGCCGTTATTCCGTACCTATGTACGAAAAATATATATGTGAGGCGGTCGGTCGGTGTGCACGATGCCAAAAGCGTTATTCGGTACGGGCGTGCGAAATAATTGTACGCGGCGGTCGGTCGGTGTGCACGATGCTAAAAGCGTTATTCGGTACCTGTGTGCGAAAAACCTAAAGTCGAACGTTTTCACTTCGGTCCGCTTTATTTCCACTCGCCGATCTGTCCTTTCGCATCGTGTAAGCGAATTAACGAAAATTTTATTTTATTAAAATAAAAATAATTTCTGCCGTTATTCGGTACCTGTGTACGAAAAACGTATATATGAGGCGGTCGGTCGGTGCGAATAAGCGAATTGACGAAAATTTTATTTTATTAAAATAAAAATAATTTCTGCCGTTATTCGGTACCTGTGTACGAAAAACATATATATGAGGCGGTCGGTCGGTGCGAATAAGCGAATTGACGAAAATTTTATTTTATTAAAATAAAAATAATTTCTGCCGTTATTCGGTACCTGTGTACGAAAAACATATATATTAGGCGGTCGGTCGGTGCGAATAAGCGAATTGACGAAAATTTTATTTTAATATAATAAAAATAATTTCTGCCGTTATTCGGTACCTGTGTACGAAAAACATATATATGAGGCGGTCGGTCGGTGTGCACGATGCTAAAAGCGTTATTCGGTACGGGCGGGCGAAAAACTTATATGCGGCGGTCGGTCGGTGTGCACGATGCCGAGAGCGTTATTCGGTACCTGTGTGCGAGAGACATATATATATGGTGGTGCACGGTGCGATGAGCGAATTTTCATTTTACGCAAATAAAGTCGAGTATTACGCTTCGTTTCGTCTTGTTTCACACACAAATGATATTTTCGGGCAGTGCTAAGTGGAAAAATAAAAATAAAATTTCTCGCCGTTATTCTGTACAAATATGCATCAAACAGCTGTATGGGCGGTGCAGGTCGAAAGCGTTATTCGGTACCGGTGTGCGAAAAACCTAATGTCGAACGTTTTAACTTCGGTCCGCTTTATTTCCACTCGCCGATGTGTCCTTTCGTATCGAGTAAGCGAATTAACGAAAATTTTATTTTAATAAAATAAAAATAATTTCTGCCGTTATTCGATACCTATGTACGAGAAACATATATATGAGGCGGTCGGTCGGTCGGTCGGTCGGCGCGCACGATGCTAAAAGCGTTATTCGGTACGGGCGTGCGAAAAACTTAAATGCGGCGGTCGGTCGGTGCGCACGATGCCGAAAGCGTTATTCGGTACCTGTGTGCGAGAGACATATATATGGTGGTGCACGGTGCGATGAGCGAATTTTCGATTTACGCAAATAAAGTCGAGTATTACGCTTCGTTTCGTCTTGTTTCACACACAAATGATATTTTCGGGCAGCGCTAGGTGGAAAAATAAAAATTTAATTTCTCGCCGTTATTCTGTACAAATATGCATCAAACAGCTATATGGGTGGTGCAGGTCGTTCGGGTGAAAAGTGGAAGATTGAAAAAGAACGACCAGGCGAGCAGTATATGTATATATATCGCAAAGAAACGCCGAAATAAATATCCTTTTGGCTTTAATAAACCGTCGCATGGGTAAAATAAAATTTTTAACAAATTTTTGCCCTATGCGACGGACGGAGAGACGAACGACGAACAACGGCGGGCGACGACACACGGCAACGGGCGACGACACAACAACCAGTGTAGTGTAATGCCATTATATACGTTACGTGTAATAAGTCGGCCGGCGTGTTTTTAGTTTTTATCTCTTGTGGGGGAACGCGAGGTCTCAGTGTGTTCACCAAGCTGCTACTTCTCTAGTATTATATATAATATATAATAAGAAGATGTGTGTGGTTTTGCGTGTTCGGTGTGCCTCATATAATCGTTCCCCATCATATTAAAACACATAAAATATCATCATCGTCTGTTGAAAATAAAATCACGGCCTCACGTGTCTGGACAGTTCGATGTATTTATAATATAAAACGACGACGAACCGGAGAGACGAACGACGAACAACGGCGGGCGACGACACACGGCAACGGGCGACGACACAACAACCAGTGTAGTGTAATGCCATTATATACGTTACGTGTAATAAGTCGGCCGGCGTGTTTTTAGTTTTTATCTCTTGTGGGGGAACGCGAGGTCTCAGTGTGTTCACCAAGCTGCTACTTCTCTAGTATTATATATAATATATAATAAGAAGATGTGTGTGGTTTTGCGTGTTCGGTGTGCCTCATATAATCGTTCCCCATCATATTAATACACATAAAATATCATCATCGTCTGTTGAAAATAAAATCACGGCCTCACGTGTCTGGACAGTTCGATGTATTTAATAAAACGACGACGAACCGGAGAGACGAACGACGAACAACGGCGGGCGACGACACACGGCAACGGGCGACACAACAACACCAGTGTAGTAGTGTAATGCCATTATATACGTTACGTGTAATAAGTCGGCCGGCGTGTTTTTAGTTTTTATCTCTTGTGGGGGAACGCGAGGTCTCAGTGTGTTCACCAAGCTGCTACTTCTCTAGTATTATATATAATATATAATAAGAAGATGTGTGTGGTTTTGCGTGTTCGGTGTGCCTCATATAATCGTTCCCCATCATATTAATACACATAAAATATCATCATCGTCTGTTGAAAATAAAATCACGGCCTCACGTGTCTGGACAGTTCGATGTATTTAATAAAACGACGACGAAACCGGAGAGACGAACGAGGAACAACGGCGGGCGACGACACACGGCAACGGGCGACACAACAACACCAGTGTAGTAGTGTAATGCCATTATATACGTTACGTGTAATAAGTCGGCCGGCGTGTTTTTAGTTTTATCTCTTGTTTGGGGGAACGCCGAGGTCTCAGTGTTGCACCAATCTGCTACTCTATTATAATATATAATAAGATGTGTGTGGTTTGTGTGTCGGTTGTGCCTCATACAAAAATCGTTCCCCGTATTTTACTACATATATAAATATATATCATCATCGTGTTATTATCGTCTGTTGAAAATAAAATCACGGCCTCGCCGTGTCTGGACAGTTCGATGTTTTAATAAAACGAGACGCGAGAAATCAGTTGCCGCCCGAGGAAATTTTTTTCTTGTCTCTCACCCACCATATATATATACCGTCTGTTGAATATAAAATCACGGCCTCGCCGTGTCCGGACAGTTCGGTGTTGAAAACTCTAACAGGTAGTTTGAACCTGTCCGAATAGCACGTTCGCGGGACCCATTTCGTATATTCGTTTATGCGTATGGCCCTTATGCGAGCAACATGTAGACTGAACATGTAATATTTTTAAAGTAGCGGTGCGTAAAAACTCCGTGAAAATTCAAATGCAATAACTCACCGAATTCCGAGCGAGAATGAAAACTTATGTTGATTGAAATATATATATCATCATAAAGTCAGACGTTCGGGGGACCCGAGCGCGTGGTCCCCTTGGCCGAGACGATGATTTTCAATCTAACGAACAATGATGTTTTTTGTAGTGTGTGTAAGCCTTGGCGAGATGTGAAATTTATAAAATTTCTCTTCTCTCTCATGCCATATATATGATATATTGATGCATTTCGGAGTTGTGTGGACCGAGAGTCTCTCCACTCCTATTCTTGGTGTTCACACCGCCGGCCGGCCGCCGTGTGCTCGTGTACATGTGCCGTCGTGTGCTGACGTGTGTGTCTCCGGGCGCATTATCAAACAAAAAAATTCGTGGGTCTGCATAAATGTGTGAACGTCTAGTCGCAATATCGCCGTAGCACAACCGCCGCCCCGCGTTTCGTGTCTTTTACACAAGTTGCATCACGTCCACCGTCTTGACCCCGCCACAGGGGCGGGATAGGTGTTTTACTGGCGTGCTCTGTATACCAATGGAGTGACACGTTAACGTCGGGGGTCCGTGCACGCGTAAACCGGGATATGTGCGATGTTCCGTTCAGCAGAGAGCAGAATTACGTATTCTTGGTGTTCACACCGCCGGCCGGCCGCCGTGTGCTCGTGTACATGTGCCGTCGTGTGCTCACGTGTGTGTCTCCGGGCGCATTATCAAACAAAAAAAGTCGTGGGTCTGCATAAATGTGTGAACGTCTAGTCGTAATATCGCCGTAGCACAACCGCCGCCCCGCGTTTCGTGTCTTTTACACAAGTTGCATCACGTCCACCGTCTTGACCCCGCCACAGGGGCGGGATAGGTGTTTTACTGGCGTGCTCTGTATACCAATGGAGTGACACGTTAACGTCGGGGGTCCGTGCACGCGTAAACCGGGATATGTGCGATGTTCCGTTCAGCAGAGCAGAATTTCGAACCACCTCTTTATTATAAATAAATGAGCTCGTCGTTACACCGGGCGCGCGCGCGCGTAAGCGCCGCCGCTCGAGTGTGCGCGACTAAACACAGCTCCCTGGTTGATCCTGCCAGTAGTCATATGCTTGTCTCAAAGATTAAGCCATGCATGTCTCAGTACAAGCCAAATTAAGGTGAAACCGCGAAAGGCTCATTAAATCAGTTATGGTTCCTTAGATCGTACCACTTATCCTTGGATAACTGTGGTAATTCTAGAGCTAATACATGCAAACAGAGTTCCGACCGGAGACGGAAGGAGCGCTTTTATTAGATCAAAACCAATCGGTGTCGGACGCGAGTCCGTTCATCGTACAACTTGGTGAATCTGAATAACTTATTGCTGATCGCACGGTCTCGCACCGGCGACGCATCTTTCAAATGTCTGCCTTATCAACTGTCGATGGTAGGTTCTGCGCCTACCATGGTTGTAACGGGTAACGGGGAATCAGGGTTCGATTCCGGAGAGGGAGCCTGAGAAACGGCTACCACATCCAAGGAAGGCAGCAGGCGCGCAAATTACCCACTCCCGGCACGGGGAGGTAGTGACGAAAAATAACGATACGGGACTCATCCGAGGCCCCGTAATCGGAATGAGAACACTCTAAACCTTTTAACGAGGATCAATTGGAGGGCCAGTCTGGTGCCAGCAGCCGCGGTAATTCCAGCTCCAATAGCGTATATTAAAGTTGTTGCGGTTAAAAAGCTCGTAGTCGAATCTGTGTCCCGCGCCGCCGGTTCATCGCTCGCGGTGTCCAACTGGCGTGCCCGCGGGACGTCCTGCCGGTGAGCTTAGCCCGCGAGGGCGGCTCAACTTGAAATCCCATCGCGGTGCTCTTCACTGAGTGTCGAGGTGGGCCGGCACGTTTACTTTGAACAAATTAGAGTGCTTAAAGCAGGCTAAAACTTCGCCTGAATACTTAGTGCATGGAATAATAGAATAGGACCTCGGTTCTATTTTGTTGGTTTTCGGAACCCCGAGGTAATGATTAATAGGAACGGATGGGGGCATTCGTATTGCGACGTTAGAGGTGAAATTCTTGGATCGTCGCAAGACGGACTAAAGCGAAAGCATTTGCCAAAAACGTTTTCATTGATCAAGAACGAAAGTTAGAGGTTCGAAGGCGATCAGATACCGCCCTAGTTCTAACCATAAACGATGCCAGCCAGCGATCCGCCGACGTTCCTCCGATGACTCGGCGGGCAGCTTCCGGGAAACCAAAGCTTTTGGGTTCCGGGGGAAGTATGGTTGCAAAGCTGAAACTTAAAGGAATTGACGGAAGGGCACCACCAGGAGTGGAGCCTGCGGCTTAATTTGACTCAACACGGGAAACCTCACCAGGCCCAGACACCGGAAGGATTGACAGATTGAGAGCTCTTTCTTGATTCGGTGGGTGGTGGTGCATGGCCGTTCTTAGTTGGTGGAGTGATCTGTCAGGTTAATTCCGATAACGAACGAGACTCTAGCCTGCTAACTAGGCGTACTTTCGACATCTCAAAGGTCGGCGTCGGTATCGTCACGGTCGTGCAAACGGTCGTGCGTGCCGCTCGTTTGATTTTTACTGTCGGCGTACAATCAATTCTTCTTAGAGGGACAAGTGGCTTTTAGCCGCACGAGAATGAGCAATAACAGGTCTGTGATGCCCTTAGATGTTCTGGGCCGCACGCGCGCTACACTGAAGGAGACAGCGTGTCCTCCCTGGCCGAAAGGTCCGGGTAACCCGCTGAACCTCCTTCGTGCTAGGGATTGGGGCTTGCAATTGTTCCCCATGAACGAGGAATTCCCAGTAAGCGCGAGTCATAAGCTCGCGTTGATTACGTCCCTGCCCTTTGTACACACCGCCCGTCGCTACTACCGATTGAATGATTTAGTGAGGTCTTCGGACCGGTACTCGGTGACGTTTCGACGTTCGTCGATGTTGCTGGGAAGATGACCAAACTTGATCATTTAGAGGAAGTAAAAGTCGTAACAAGGTTTCCGTAGGTGAACCTGCGGAAGGATCATTAACGTATTTTTGTGTCGCACAATATATGTGTGTACGCGAAACAGATACACTGACGATCTGACGTTCGGCTTCTCGCATCTGAAAAACTCGTATATTTATATACGTAGAACTGATGCGTCGAAGCGTATTACTCACACTGTATTTTTGTACACACAACAACACACTGTGTGTGTACTCTATATACGAACCGGACGTTCGCATCTCTCTCGTTTTGACCGACCGATCGACGATATCATACCAGATATGATATATCCGATCTCGGTTGACTCGTGTGGCTGATCCGTCGTCTGTTTGAAAGAAACATAAAAAGACACTGAAGTTTTGGGAGTATATATCCCATTCTTCCAGAGAGGGATGCTCGCATCGCGCCGCCTTACTACGGATGCATTCTGTATGGGCGCGCGCGCGGTCCGTCATCCGTTATAACAAACATATTTATTTTAAATAAAATATACTACCGATTGTAACCACCAGAGAGATAATATTACATATATATATTATATATACATATACAAATAATAAATATTGGCACAAACAAACAAACAAACAAACAAACAAAAACGAGCACGGACGATGTACGTACGCGTACACGTGCTGCGTCTCATGGGACCGCTCGTAGGAAGGCCGAGCGGTCCTCAGTCACCCGCCATCTGAAATGTTTGTTGATGCGGTGTGGCACTGGGTGTTCGCATCTCGAGATTCGAGAAAATACAACAAACACGATAATAATGTGCGTTGTATGTGTATCTTATCGACGAGAGATCCGTCACCTTGCTTTTACATATAAAAATATATATATATATATATATTAATATAATACATTGTGCGATATGTACGAAGACATATGTCGAGAAAACACACGTTGGGTGTTCGCATCTCGAATTGCCGAGATCCGTCATCTGTTTTTGTTCCGGGCACCCTGGTTTTGTTACGGTTGTTTTATAACGCTTCACTGTGTAAATTCAACTGTAAAATGGGTTTTGAATGTATTTCGCCCGGCCACACTTTATTTCTCGAAAATGGCGCTCCGGTGAGCGAGTCTCATCCGGTAAAGCGAATGATTAGAGGCATTGGGGTCGAAACGACCTCAACCTATTCTCAAACTTTAAATGGGTGAGATCTCCGGCTTGCTCAAACGATGAAGCCGCGAGATCGGATCAGAGTGCCAAGTGGGCCACTTTTGGTAAGCAGAACTGGCGCTGTGGGATGAACCAAACGTCGAGTTAAAGCGCCTAAATTAACGCTTATGGGATACCATGAAAGGTGTTGGTAACTTAAGACATCAGGACGGTGGCCATGGAAGTCGGAATCCGCCAAGGAGTGTGTAACAACTCACCTGACGAAGTTACTAGCCCTGAAAATGGATGGCGCTAAAGCGTTATGCTTATACTCGACCGTCAGCGGCATGTGCGGTGTACGGCCACTACTCGTAGTGGCCGGCCATGAAGCCCTGACGAGTAGGAGGGTCGCGGCGGTGTGCGCAGAAGGATTGGGCGTGGGCCCGTCTGGAGCCGCCGTCGGTGCAGATCTTGGTGGTAGTAGCAAATACTCCAGCGAGGCCCTGGAGGACTGACGTGGAGAAGGGTTTCGTGTGAACAGCCGTTGCACACGAGTCAGTCGATCCTAAGCCCTAGGCGAAAGCCGATGTTGATGTTGGTGTATCTCAATGGCGATGACATTTTATAAACATATATTTGTTACATTGTTGATAAAAATCACACCCAACGGGCGAAAGGGAATCCGGTTCCTATTCCGGAACCCGGCAGCGGAACCGTTAATAAGTCGTGCCCTCGCAAGAGAGTTCGTCGGGGCAACCCAAAAAGACCTGGAGACGCCGTCGGGAGATCCGGAAAGAGTTTTCTTTTCTGTATGAGCGTTCGAGTTCCATGGAATCCTCTAGCAGGGAGATATGGTTTGGAACGCGAAGAGCACCGCAGTTGCGGCGGTGTCCGGATCTTCCCCTCGGACCTTGAAAATCCAGGAGAGGGCCACGTCGAGTATCCTGCCGGTTCGTACCCATATCCGCAGCAGGTCTCCAAGGTGAACAGCCTCTAGTCGATAGAATAATGTAGGTAAGGGAAGTCGGCAAATTGGATCCGTAACTTCGGGATAAGGATTGGCTCTGAGGACCGGGGCGTGTCGGGCTTGGTCGGGAAGCGGGTCCTGGCTGACGTGCCGGGCCTGGGCGAGGGGACGCGTGCGTTAGCGCGCGCCGATCCGAGCTCGGTCCCGTGCCTTGGCCTCCCGCGGAACTTCCTTGCTGCGAGGCCCGCGCGTGCGCACTCGGTGGCTCTGCTGCTGGCGTGCGTGTGCCGGTGTCCTCTTCGGCCGCCATTCAACGGTCAGCTCAGAACTGGCACGGACTTGGGGAATCCGACTGTCTAATTAAAACAAAGCATTGCGATGGCCCAAGCGGGTGTTGACGCAATGTGATTTCTGCCCAGTGCTCTGAATGTCAACGTGAAGAAATTTAAGCAAGCGCGGGTAAACGGCGGGAGTAACTATGACTCTCTTAAGGGAGAGTCATAGGATAATCCCCGGCGCAAGCCGGCCGTCCCTTCGGGGAAGGGTTAGCGGTCCGGTCCATCTCGGTGGACTACCGTTGACCAAGACTGATACTGTACCTTGTCGTGGTGGTGCCGCTTTTCACTAAACAGTATTGGATCGACCGTACGGACCCGCGTCTACACGCAGCCAGGACGCGGGTGTCAATGGCAAAAGCTGGCTAACATCAGCAGTCGTCCCATGGGCCGGTGTTCATGGACCAATATCCGGCGGGGCATTAGCCCGGGTGAGGCCTGGACACAAAGAGGTGAGCACCTACGGACGCAGCGCCGCATGGTCCTAGGCCACCTCTGGTGTTGGGAGAAGATCGCGGAGCGCCTGAGGTCCGTCCTTCGTTTCGCCTGTAGCCACTTCGGGTCCCGTCTCCTCGGAGACGGATCCCACAGGGGTGGATACTCCTCCTCAACCTTTTGAAACTCCTTACCAAATCCGGTTTGGAGTTCCACCCCGCAACTCTGGTTGACTGGGCAACCATCGACCAAACACACGACGACGTGCAGCAACAAACACTACGCCCTGATGTCGCTCGCCTTGGCGGTGCAAGGTCCGACATTGCTACATCTGCCCCGGGAAGCCTAACATAGAGAGGGTCATATCCTAAACCTCTTCCTTCCCTGACCCTTCTCTCTCGCTATGGGTGGCGTTGAGCATAATACCAACGCTACAAGGCCCTGTGGGGACGGCGTGCTGCACGTCCCGTCTAAGACATGTGCCCGGCACACTACCAACTTTGCCGAAATACAAAGGGCCAGTCCGAGACCTCCTTTAAGACATAGCCAAATGCCTCGTCATCTAATTAGTGACGCGCATGAATGGATTAACGAGATTCCCACTGTCCCTACCCACTATCTAGCGAAACCACTGCCAAGGGAACGGGCTTGGAAAAATTAGCGGGGAAAGAAGACCCTGTTGAGTTTGACTCTAGTCTGGCACTGTAAGGAGACATGAGAGGTGTAGCATAAGTGGGAGGCGGCTCTGCCGTCGAATCTGAAATACCACTACTTTCATCGTTTCTTTACTTACTCGGTTAGGCGGAACGCGTGCGCCGTCCGCTAACCGCGGCGGTCTGCACGGTGTTCTCGAGCCAAGCGTGCCGAGTGGCGTGAAGCGTCGGTCGACCTCTCGGGGGAGGCCTTCGTCCGATCGCCGTCATATGCTCCCGCG
>CAXAKX010000595.1:0-27535 GCA_963969525.1 Ontholestes murinus | reverse complement strand
ATATATATATATATATATATTATATATATATATATATATATATATATATATATATATATATATATATATATATATATATATATATAATTGACAATGGTTTGGCGAGTACGAACCTACAGTCTTTTATAACAAACATCGGGATTCGATCATCTCCACATATGTTTGAGGATTTTATGCGATTGATAACATCCGACTCCTGAATGGTTGGAATAACTAAGGATTCCCGATTTGAGAAAATCTCATGAGGTTTCAAAAATCCTTTTGAGTATATACACTAGAAAAAACATTAGCAAACGCATTAACGTTATGTTGTGGTGATAAATAAGAAACATTTTCATCTTGCAGCTGCCCAGGGATTCTAGATGTACCATTCCTCTGATGGATGTACTTCCACAAGTCTCTAGGATTCGTTTTCAGGTTAGTTTCGAGCCCTTGAATGCAAACTTTGTACGCATCAGCAATTTGAATTATTGTTAATATAAGTCTTTTAACACCTGAATAGTTGAGGCTGTTAGTTGTTGAAAGTTCATATTCTAATCACTTTGGCAAATTTTCGTAAATGAAATACAATAACACTTTCAATTTACCCAAGTGAATAAGTCTTTTAAATTCGTTAAGAAAAAAAGTTGAACCTGTACTCCATTTATGGTGAATGTGTTTTTTTTTTAACTTAATGGTACGTTTGATTTCAACGGAGAACCAAGGATGATACTCTGAGCTATTAGGGTGTTTTGCCAATAGCACGGATTTATTAAAAATGTTATATAGTTTATTATAAATTGCATGAAAATCTTGAATTAGATTTTCAGCCTCGGTGTTAAAAGTGAATATGAAATCTCAACATATAACAGCCTCATCAGCTAATATATTACAACGTTAGGTATTTGAATGTAACTATAAAATAACTAAATAAGTATTATAATATCCTACTTAAGTCAATATACATTAACTGTCATATTAGAAAAATTCTAACAATTCATAAAGGAAATCATTATTTTCCTACATTGTTATCTAATTTACTTATATTTGCGGTTAATACATTTGTGCCGGGGTTGTTAACTTCTGTGCTATCACTGACTGAGGTCAAAATTGTTGCTAATCTTAAAATTTAAATCGTAGTTCAATGTTGTTAACTTAATTGTCTTGAATAACACGTAAAATTTGATAAGCAGTTTAAATTTTATTGTTGAATGAATTATCAATATAACTTTCAACAAAAATTGAATGCCATCCGTAGTAGCGTTTTAACGCAGTACGTTCGCCGGCGTCTACTAAAATAGTTGCATAGGATTTCTGTCAGACAATGGCAAAAAATAAAATATACAAATTTGGATTTCGCAGATTTAAAAATGTCGCAACTTTTTTAGCGAGACTGCCAAATAAATTTATCCTAACGGGCGGTTTGGTTCATTTTTCTCACTAATAATTATTTGACGTCCTGTTTTGCTTTTTGTAGCTGAAATGTGTACTAAAAGTGCTATTCTAAGATTCTCAACATGAGTTATTTTAATTCACTTATGTTTTATCCTGTTTCAACATGACAAGTGAGTAACATCACTTTTGACAGCGTCAATTATAAGCGAAAAATATCTAACTAAGGAAAGCCATCAAAACTTACGTAAAATCTGGAACGCAACAATTTTCCAGCTACAATTCAGTTTAGCGTCGTTTTTTTGATTGATCAGACTTGTTTGTTGAAAAAAAAACAGTCTATTAAATAAAATATTCTTCACAAAATTTATTAATAACACATGTACCTCACCCTCGCCTAATACACAACAACTCAATTCAAATCCACTTTAGGCTAAACTTTCAATAAAACTAACTAATCCGAAATTTATTCGATTTAATGCTCCCACTGCATTAAAATATACATCGGACAAACACTCCAATTATAGAAAAAATCAAAGCGCTGAATAATCAGTAGTCACACATCACATTTTTTCTGTAGACAACATTGTTTTGATCGAGTTGTGCTTCCTGGTTCAAAGGACTCGTCGAATTTTTGTTTATGTATTAAATCAAACAACAACGCTTACATCTTGAATTTGGAGGCGTTCACTTCGTAGTACATTTTTAATGAATAACAGAAAAACGTTTAACTTTTTTATACTACTTTTTATTAAATATTTATAAAAAGTAATATAAAAAAGTTAAACGTTTTTCTGTTATTCAACAACGCTTAGTTTAACGTGTCTATTAATACTCTCAACAATATTTACAGAAGATGTTTACAGTTTAAGAAGTGAATCGAAACTGATTTATAAAACTAAACTAATTACTTTACACAATACACAATTTAATAGGGAAACATGCGCAGAAACAAGCTTAAAATTCAGGTAGATTCATGATCTTACCAGCGGACCCTTCAGAAATGACCGATGCAGGCGGCTAATTACGGAAAAGTCCCAAAATCCGCATCTTTTGTGTCACAATGAAAATATAAATAAGTTGCATATTATTATTAATGTAAATATAATAACAGAAACCGCTAGAGGTAGAATATATATATATGCGGTGATCTTAATGCAAGAGTGGGGAATGACTACACAACAAATGTAATTGGAAAATATTAACAAATAACGGGACAAGACTAATAGACAATAACATTATTGTCGCAAACACCTTCTACAAGCACAAAATATTCACAAGTACACCATACAAGGAAAGGGAACAAACAAAAATCTATAATAGACTACATACTAACAGAAAGAACATATAAGAAGGAAATTACAGATGTAAGAGTATACAGAGGACCAAATATTGGTAGTGATCACTATATGGTAATGGCAAAGATTAAAGAAAATAACGAACAGAACAACGAAAATGAAACACATAATAAAGGCTTTAAAACCATTAAATACTATAAACTAAGAGACACAAACATAGCAGCAGAGTATAGTAGTGTTGTGGAAAAGAAAATAAAAAACATCCGGAAAGAGCATAAAAATGCAGAAGAATCATCACAAGGAATCACAATCACAGATGCGAAGAAGATAGCAATGAATAGGACGGTGTGAAAAAATGTTCTAAGAGGAAATAAATAGGACCATACCCCAACACCGCTAAAGTGGTAGAAGGGGTCTACGATTATATATATATATATCTATTATTAGTTTCCGGGAATGCAATAAAGAAATAATTGCAGTTCCAAACAGCTACACAAAATATGAGATTCAAATAAATTAATAGTTATTTAAGGTACAAGTGTAAAAAGTGATGCTTTATTGCACGAACTGGCGTTTAAAAACACGAGCGAGGAACGAGCGAGTTTTTTTAAAGCCAGGAGTGCAATAAAGAAACTTTTTACACGTGTGCCTTACAAAATTTTATCTTCGATCGTAAAGGATTTCAAAGAATATATTCTTATGAGTAATATTTTAATGTCATTTCAATAATTCAATTAATGAAAACATAGTGCACTAATGAAAGCGTTACTTAGCAACCAATAAACAAGTTGCACAAATGTCGGCCGCCATTATTATTTATGGAAAAAATGTTCGCTTTATTGTGAACGCTTCGACTTGCATTAAATGAAATCTTCAGAGTAGTTAAATCTGCCATTTGGTTTGTATTATATATTTTATTAGTTATTTGTATTAATTAATAAAAAATTAAATTTTTCGTCGAAAATTTGTGCTATAATATATTCATCTGTCAAATTTGACATTTCTGTGCAATAAAAACAGTTTGACATTACCGTGCAATAAAAACGTAAAAAAGCACTAGTGCTTTAAAAAGCCACTTTTACAATGAAAAATGATGCAAAAAGCGTCTACTTTCTGTACGATCGTAGATAAAATAAGTTTACAGACAGCTATAAAATAAACAGTTGTAAAAACATAAAAATAAAATTTTGAAATAAGCAATAATAAATTTGCGTTATAAGACCAAACAAACATAATAGTAGGTTACATAACAAGAGAAATTTTGCGTGCTCGAAATAGCTTTACAACTCGTGATATATTCTGTACTTTACCTACTAAATATTAAATTTCAAAAATTAATTCATACAAAAACAAGGGCAATTGAATAAGCTTTCCCAATGAAATATAAGAGATTTAGAAATAACAGCTCATTTACTCCCAATTGATTTGATACTGAATTGAACTATGAGGGATCACTTAATATTTCTTAATAGTTGGTGTAAAATATATCCAACTACTGATAATAAACAAATACGTAATTAATTTAGAAAAACATATAAATCAACCATTAACTTAAAAAAGAAATCAATCAAACGATTCTTATATTTTTAATGCAAATAATCGTCCCAAGGCAATGTGGGATGTAACAAAGCAGAATAGAAATAAATATTCTTTGCCTATTTCATTGTTAACTTCTAATGATCTAAATAATTACGTTGCTTCTGTTCCTTCCATTTTAATGAATTCTTTATAAAATAGTGGTAAAAAAATTATTTGGATTATTTACAACAGAAAGATATTAATTTCACCTTTTAATTTACACAAGTAACTTACATTTATGTCCGCGATATTATTATTAAACTTAAGAACAAAAACAGTAAAGACATAAATGATATTAATAAGAAAATAATTATGTCAGTTATAAATATTATATTAATTCCGCTGACTGATTTGATCAATGAATGTATCAGAGAAAGTACATTTCCAACCACATTGAAAATTTCCAAAGTTGTACCTTTATTTAAGTGATAATATATATCTTTATTGTGTTATTAACAGAAATTGTTTTACACTTGTCATATTGTATAATTAAATTTAAATATAAAGTAGACAAACTTAACCTAAATTAACAATACCTCGTTTGCACAGTATAATTTAATTTAATGTCAGAGGTACTCGATAGCATAGTTATATAAGTCAATTTATTAAATAAATATAATAAGGTAACCTACGGCAAAGTTAAAAAAATGTTTTAAAATAATATAGAGGTATACAGGGTGTCCCATTTTAATCCGCCAGTAGCGATAATTCTGAAACTTTGCATTGAATCAAAAAGTGTTCCAAATGAAAAGTTAATGGTTCTGAGGGGGACATCTGATGCCGTAGACTTTGCCCCCCCAGCCCCCCAAGGGGGGCTGGGGAGGCAAAGTCTACGGCATCAGATGTCCCCCTCAGAACCATTAACTTTTCATTTGGAACACTTTTTGATTCAATGCAATGTTTCAGAATTATCGCTACTGGCGGATTAAAATGGGACACCCAGTATATCTGACTAGAGTTTTATCACTGTTATATTATAAAATTGATATAAACCTGAGACAAAATCTAAAAATAAATAAACTATCACATAAATAAATAAATAAGTAAATAAAGGTAATCAATAATTTTATAAAACGAATTAATAAATTAAATAAAATATTCACAAAGAGATAAAACGCACATAAATGTAAAAATAGATATTAAAAGTATTTAATAATACTGACTAATAGGATACAGTAGATAATAAATAAATAAATAAGTATAAAACCGATGAAATAAAATATTTACAGGTGGATGAAACGCACAAAACATGTTAAAAAGTAAGTTAACATTAAAAAACATTTTATTGCATTAAATTAAACAAAACAGACACTAAATATGTAAATGTGAATGGTTTTCATAGAGATAGTCATCCCATTTATAGTAAGCCTTTTGAATCAGATATTCTTTAATTCTCTCCCTATAACGCGCCTCTGACAGTTCACGAAATGATTTTGGAAGTACATTATAGAATTTGATGGCATAGAATCTAGTACCTGTCTGAGCTTTTGAAAGTCGGATCGTGTTAATTGCCAGATTGTGTCTATATCTCGTTGAATAGGTGTGACTAGATCCATGCGTTTGGTATATATCTATATGCCTCTTGATATACATTAAGCACTGAAATATATAGAGGCAAGGTAGCGTTAACGCGTTATGTTTTATAAATGTATTGCGACAGTCCTCTCTATATCCGTTCCCACCAAGTATCCGTATTGCTCGGCGTTGAAGACCGAATATACGATGTCTAATTGTTGAATGACCCCATGCAAGTAGTCCATATTGGATGTGGCTTTGGACATGAGAGTAATAGTACTGCCGCAATACATCGTTGGGTACCTGGGAAGCAAGATTTCTCAACATAAATATATTCTTGGCAAGCCTATTTGCAAGGTGTTCGCCGTGGCACGACCAGTTCAACTGGGTATCTAAATTTATGCTAAGAAATTTCGCTGAATCAACAACCGGTGATTTCAGTGTAAAAAGAATTTCCTTTGTTTTTGTCGAATTTAGTTTTAGGCAGTTACTTGCAAACCAGTCAGCAGGCTGAGTTTGAGAACTTTCCGGAACCACAGGCAACGTTTTTGATATTGTTGTATCATCTGCGAAGAGAATCACATCCGACTCAGAAAGGCAACCTGGAAGATCGTTGATGTACAATAAGAAAAGTAGTGGCCCAAGGACTGATCCTTGAGGTACCCCGTGAATCACAGTGACTGGCGACGAAACTTCGGATCTATATTTTGTGCACTGTGTTCGTCCCGATAGGTAAGATGAAATCATTTTTACACTATCAGGATGTAAATTATAATAATACAATTTTCTGATGAGAATGGAGTGAGAGACACAGTCAAAAGCTTTTGTTAAGTCTAAGAACGTTGTGTTTGTTTCTAACCCTTTTTCAAAGCAGTCTAATATATTGTTAACAAAACTTAGGATAGCATCTGTAGTTGATCGCTCTTTTCTAAATCCATATTTTTTCTATTATTTTAGAAAATATTGGTAGGAGGGAGATAGGACGATAATTCGTAGGATCATTAACATCATCCTTTTTATGTATGGGTATTATTAAAGCTACCTTAAGCGAATCAGGAAAACAGTTCGATTTGATACATATATTAATCAATTTTGTCAGTGGTTCAATAATTGCATTTAGAGTTGATTTGACCACGTCTACTCTCAAACCATATATATCGCGACTTTTACTAGGTTTCAGACCTTGTATTACTTTACAAACAACACTTGTTGAGACCTCGCAGAATTTAAAATACTCATTCACATTTACATTAATGCCTATACATTTATTACACATTAAAGTTATCGGATCAACGTTAAATTTATCAGTTAATTAAAAATAGTAGCACTTTGTGTACAAGAATCATTTTTATTATTATTTGTTTTTGCTTTTTTTGCATTTATGATTTCCCACATAGCCCGCGTTGAGTTACTAGCATTATAAATATACTCACTATTTGCTTTAATTCGATGAGATTTTAATGCTCTATTATATGATTTTCTATAATTGTTTCTAATTATTAAAAGTTCTGGATCTTTTAAGCGATTATATGCTTCTGTTATTAACAATAGAGTTGATCTGATATCTTTGAGTTCGTTACTGAACCAATTTATTTCCGGTTTGTTTCTATGCCGCTTAAGTATAGTTGTTTTTTTTTGGAAAAACGCTATCAAATTGCCTTATGAAAATATTTTAAAATATTGAAAAAGATACATTTGCATCGGCCTTTGAATTTATAAAATCCCATTTTTCTTCTTGTAAACATTGAAAGAGTGTGAACTTTCCAATTTCAGTAATGGGTTGGCATATTTGTTGGTTGGTTATATATTTTATTTGATCTGTACTATGCCTGAAACTAAACTGAATTCCAATGTATTAAACGGCCTTACATTACACATGCCATTAGTGCATAAATTATCAATAGTATTATTGAGTGTCGTGGGAAAATCAACCATAATATTTAGACCATAGCTAGTGAGAAAATCAACCAATTTCATTTTATTAGGTTCATTTGTGTTAAATCTAACGTTGAAATCGGACACTAAATATACTGTTTTATTAACAATATCTACGCTATCCAGTACCAATGTTAAAATCTCCAAAAATCGACTAAAATTTCTCGTTGGTGCTCGATATGCAACCAAAATGATTATACTGTGCAATACTACTCCTGCTATTTCACAATCTTTTTCAGATGAAACTGAATTGAAATTGAGCGCCTTATATTTAACATTGTTGCGAATAAGAATTAATACACCGCCATGTTTATATACTGTACGTGAGAAATGTGACGCAACATGAAAGTTATCAATCAGTAATGACTCCGATTCCATTGGTGTGAGCCAGTGCTCACATATACATATTATTGATAAATATTCGTTTCTGTCATTGACTATTGCTTCAATTTCATTCATTTTTGATCTGATAGATTGAGCATTAAAATATAAACAATTTATGGTTCGAGATACTCCGGCGTTAGTAACATGTTTTTTGGCGAAGACGAATTATAAGTCATTGGCTTGAACACACGATTGTTGCTTTCAGCTAATATGACATAATGAATAGCTGATTTCAACATATTATATTTAGAACTTCTTATTATATGAAAGTTGTTGTTCACATATAAGTTTTTTAATTTATTAGTTTTTATGAATCCACACTTTAGTTCCTCCTCCATAGTGGATTTTCAATGATATACAAGTTGGTTTTGACACAGTGAAGGAGAGGACCGACAGGTTAGAGTGGAAGAACATTTTTCAAGAGTGAACTCCGCCTTTCAGCTTGCTGACGAAATTATTTGTATGGATTTGTTTACTTTTTTATGTATTTCGAATTATATTTATAAAGCAAGTCTGATAAAGTACTAATAAATAGATAACAGGTATTACAGATGATTTTAAACGTTCAGTCTCAATTGGTGTTCCCTTGAGAGCATCAACAGTTCCTGCTAGAATGAATACGTGATCTTCTTTTGTATAGTCTTTGCACAAGTTAGCCAGATTTCTTACAACATCGCAGCACTTGGCATTTGGCTTAAAAATGGATGTAACATTGGGTGGCAGTTGCAGTTTTGAGAAAATGTTTGCGAGCAAACTGGCCATATTTCTACCATGATTACCTGCAAGAAGGAGTACTTTGGAATTCGGTTCGTACGTTTCCATTCGATGTAGATCGTTGTTATCTTTTATTTGTGTGCTTTCTTTGTCTAAAGCTTGACTTAAGTTGGCAATCTTATTTTGTAATTCAAAATTTAGAATATTCATACTATCAAGATCTCGGTTTAATTGTTCAATATTTTGTATATACCTATAACATTTCCCACAATATTCAGATGCATTTATTGTTGATTTATCTGTGTTTATTTTGTGAGGTTTGTGATGCTGTGTTTTATCTTCATATTGACTTAATTCATCTTGCAGGTCGGAAATTTTACGATTAGATGAAGTTAGCATTTGTTCTAATTCCTTAATTCTCTCCTCTGCGTCAAATATTGTAGTATTAAGTGATTCTTCTGCCTCTATTGCTTCATGTTCAATCATTTTTTTCTGTTGGTTAATATCTCAATATATGCAGATTTATTTTTCAATTCTTGTGTCAGATCATCGATAATCTCCTGTCGCATGGAATCTATGCTTGAATTGAGGCTTGAATTATTTAATACTTTTGAGCAGCATTCTATCATATAGCCGCCGATGGATTTTATTTTCCTGCTTTTGATTTTACACGCACCGTGAAAAATACTATGACAGTGAATGCACACATAGTTTTTAAATGCAACATTTTTGCAACACTTGAAATTCGATTTTATGTCACTCATATTTTATTTCAGATAAACGTATCCTTTGGTTGATATAATTAACAGTCAAATAAATAAATAGATTAAAAAAGTGTATAATTAATTACAACACTTTGCCAGATTTGAACCGTGCCTTCTTTATTCAGAACGAATTGTTCATTGGATTTCACCACTAGGCTATCGCACTTTCACTGCAGTTTATTTGGCCAAATTGTATTTAATTTAATTTAAGTACAATAACTACAATAAAATAGAAAATAAAATATAATAAAACATACATAGGGAAAAACACAAATTTTCACCACAAGGGGCCTGTCATGTGGACTTGTTAGACAAACAAAACGGGCCACGGAAGGGTGAACACAGTGATAACAGAGGATTGTATTACATAAAGTCACAAATTAACAAAGTTCATGGATAAGATAATTGTAAATATTGGAAACAAAAACTACTTTAAAAATAGATCGGAATCGGGAATCTAACCCGGAGTTATTGCATTACGGGCCAGCGACTGTCCCACTCCGCCAACTTGTTCTTTGTTGAATTAAAATTGAATTTAATAATTACCCAGGGAAATTTAGACCCATAAGTACTATACCTTTCATTGGAAAGATTTTTGAAATTATTCTTAAAAATCAATTACACCATTTTTTTCAATCTTTTTAATAATTTTCAATTTGGTTTTAGATCAAATTCTTCTACCGATGATGCCATTAATAACTTAACACAATTTATTGTTAATGCTTTTGAGGACAACAATTATACTTTCAGTATTTTCTTCGATTTGTCAAAGGTATTTGACTGCATGTCACATAATATACTGATAAATAAATTACTATATTACGGACCCACAATTGAATCTACAAAACTTTTCAACTCTTATTTAACTAATAGATCCTAAAAACTTATTTTAATGGATCTTTTTCTCAGCCAGAATTAATAACAACATGTGTTCCGCAGGGATCTGTTCTCGGACCCTTGTTATTCCTAATTTTTATTAATGGCATTGTGACAACTCAATACACTTCATACTATATGCACATGATACTACTTGTAGTATTAACGCAGTCATTAGAATAATCTAAAACTTAAATTAAGTTTTCTGCAAATTTCCTTACACTTAATGAAGACAAAACTGCTTTAATGTATTGTTTTTAAGAAACCTACATTCTATTAATAAATCAGAGGCAATACATTTCCTTGGTTTAACTTAGTCTGAACACGTCAATAGGCTTAGTCTAAATATGTCTAAGAGTGTATTTTTAGTGTTTTTTTGACTTTATCAAACTTTGTACTATTATAACTGCAATAACCTCTTATTATGCATTCATTGCGACACATATTAACTATGCTATCATATATTGGGGACACTCGCAACATATTATTCGTGTGTTTAAACTCCAACGCAGATGTGTGAGAATCATGTTCTAAACTAGAATATCAATCAGTTGTCAAGGAATATTTCAAAAAGTACATATTGACTGTTCCTGCCATGTATATATTGAACGTTATTATTTATGTTAAAAAAATTATTAAAAATTATTTAATATTTAACCGGTATTATAATATTAGGTCAGTAGATAATGTATCTGTACAGTATACAAGGATATACAGATCTAGGAGTGGAATAAATTATTCGTCCACTATTTTACAACAAATTATCTACAGAGCTAAAATCGTTTGATTACCAAGCGCTTAAAATAAATTTAAAAATGATTTTGTTTAAAAAAGCTTATTATAGCATTGACGAATTCTTTAATGATTTATTTTAGTTTTGTAAATACCATTGTTGACTGGTTTATATAAGCTTATGCTATGTATTTTTTGTTTTGGACTTGTGTACATTTCTTTATTGCCACCAATAAAGTTATTATTATTATTGGAAGGACCTACGTAAAAGGGCACAGCTGCTGACGAGTTGTGATGCAGCGAAACACGTGTCCAGGGATTGGCCTTCTTAATAATTTTGTGATGTGTCTAAAAAACGATATCAGTGCAAATTACGTCGTATTGTACTTAATGTGATTTAAGTCATGTGGCGGCAGCTAATAGATATGTAATTCAATTCCTGGCGTCATTAATCAGAAATAATTATTTCTCTGAGCATTACTGCACCGTTATTTCACAAAACATATGCAATACATAACAGCTTATAGTTAAAACAACTACTCCACGTGCTAATGCACTGCCAGACATTGAATGACATAACTATTAGCTGCCGTCACATCGATTCATTCTCGTGCGGGCCTTCCACTTGGAAAGGCCCACGTAATAAAGGCATGGCTCTGCTGACGAGCTGTGATACAGCGAAACACGTGTGTCTAAAAAAAATAACAGTAAAAATTACGTCGAATTGTACTTAATATGATTTAAGTCATACTTACTATCAATTTTTACTTTCCCTATATAGTATAGTATAAGGAAACTATTGTTTTCGTGGGTAAAAATGTTTTTGGGCACTGTATCTCAAAAACGAATGATTCGATTGAGGTAAAACTTTAAACTTAAAGTTTTATCGATAAAAACTGGAACTAAAAAGCTTTTGGTTAACTTTCATAAACCGGAAGTGGGTGTTTACTCAAGGCCGTTTTTTGTTTTTTTTTCTGGTCTTAGTAAGACTCATTGTTGTAGATAATTCGTCTTAATGAATAAAATAACTTGGTTTTGTTTGAAAATAGTGAAAACAAAAGGTAATATGAATATATTGAATTGATTAGGTTGCTACTTAACGAATCTCCATTATGCAATTAGAAGGTAGAGAAATATAAAAATAGTGAAACAAAACGAAGTGTTGAATTCACCTTCTACTTAAAATAAAAATGTGTCACCACGGCTTAAGTGGGAATTTAATTCATGGTCCCTTATTAATTAAATAAATAAGACACGGATGTTTAAAATTATTACAAATAAACAATTGAAGTAAGGAGTAACAGTGTTTTATTTGTTGTAATTAACCACTTCACGTAAAATAAAAAATATACAGTTAAATGGTAGGGAGTGTTACAGTTAAATTGACTATAGACGCTTAGGATGTCTGGTAACTGTAGACTACCTTTTTACATTGTGGATAAACGTAAGTTGGATAGAACCGGGCAGTCCAGAAGTAAATGCTTGACGGTTTCCTCTTCCTCTTTGCGCCATCTGCAGGTTGAACTATAGTATAGTGTCAATCTATTTAGGTACGATCTTAGATTGCAGTGTCCTCTTAGGAGCCCTAAAACCTTTCTCAGGTTTTCACTGGACAGTTGTATACAGTATCTGGCTCTAAGATTTGGTGGTGTTCACCTCCTCCTTTGTTACAAGTTTTGTTGCTCGTAGCCTTATAACAGCCGCTGCTGCCTGTTTGCTGATATATATGTCCAAGGATCTGCAGCAGGGCTTCCATAACCGCTTTTGGTGTTGTTCTCATGACTTTTCACGACTATGAAAACAGTCGTTCTTGGCCACCATATTACTGATGCATATGCCGCACAATGGCCGTCGGATAGTCCCCATGTTTACCCCATAGCTCGTTTGCATTGCCAGAGTGCTAAGCATACTTTTTTGGATCTCTCTATCTGATGGGCATTCGAGTCCAAATAATTGATTTCTTCTTTCGAGTTGAGTTCCTCAACCCCGAATGCTTGGTAGCTTGAACTCCTTAATTTTCCTCCTTCTTATGAATAGTACCAGTTCAATTTTCGGTCCTTGGTCTATGCACCATTTGTTTACAATGTCAATGGCATTCGACATTCGTTTCGTTAACATACATACCGAGTTGCCAGAAAGTAGGATCGTGATATCGTCGACTTAATCGTTTGTGTAAAAACCCTGCCTATTCAGTGATTCCAGTAGTCCGTCAACAACTAGGTTCCATAGTGAACAGGAGATCGCTCCCCCGTGTAGATAACTTTTTGTGACTCGTGTCACCTATTACAATATTGGCTGTTCTCCATTGCACCATATTGGATATCCATTTTTTGCGGATGACATTGTGGAAAAGACGAATAATTATGCTCGCAATAAAATTAAACAAAAAAGCTTATCAAAGCGATCCCCGTGGAATACATTTGTGGATATTACAGTGGCAGAATTTGGGGTATTCTTAGGAGTTATTCTAAATATGTATACAATAACGGTTAGCCATCTGCAGGAATATTGATCCCAAAACTTCAATGCCAAAATTCCTTTCTTTAGTGCCATATTTAGAAAGAACTGATTCATGCCAACCTTTTGGCTGCTTCATTTCCATTCAGATACAAACGATCAAAGTCTTTGGAGTCAGGTGCAAAAGGTCATTATTTAGATTTTTTTCCGTCAAGGGAAATTTCAGTATATGAGTCTGTAGTTGGATTAAAAGACAGAATAAGTTTTTTGACTTATAACCCAAATAAATCAACACAGTGTGAAATCCTTTCCATATATTCCATTTTGCCTTCATACGAAAGCTTGACATCAGACAATTTAGTAAGTCCTGGCCTTCCTATAAGTTCACGAGTTGTGCTACAGTTGTGCCAAAATTTACTGGAAGGTAATCATGGAAGTAAAGGATACCATATATTTACTAACATATATTATACAAGCCTGTCACTTGCATGAGAACTTCTGAAAATAATCGTGTACTTAACCGGAACTATCCAAATTAACCTGAAAATTAACCCAACTCTATAAAGAGACCGCAGTTTTCCGAGGATAATACTTTTGCCTGAAATTCGGAAACTTACTATTATTGGCCTGGAAAGATAACTCGGTCGTCACTGCAGTTAGTAGTTGTGATGTTTCGGGTACTCAGCCAATAAACAAAAAATTACGTGGAGGAAACTTTAGTTAGTTTTGTTGCAGTTACTTACGTCTTTCTAGTTATAGAAAACAAATCATTTTTAGCCAAACTGTGATGATTTAACCAAAACTTTGCTGTTCAGAGTATATCTAAGTTGATTTGCTATGGTGGAGGTGCCGGTATTACGATCCGCCCCTAAATATGGTTTATATAATTATATTCCCTAGATTTTTAATGTGGTGTAGTGTACTATAGTTAAGTATGCTTAATAGTCTCAATAAATTGTTTTGACAAGTTAAAAAATAAAATATTATGTGACCACATCCCTATCCTAGGGGATTATATTTTAAAATTTCTTATTTAAGGATGGTGAATCTTCTAGTTAAATTTAAACACATTTCTAGCAAAAAAATTATTCTTGATCGGAAGAAAAAAATCCGAGTTATTTGCTAACTGCCTAAAGAATAATTACGAGAGTGACTACAGATTTAGTAACATCTCAGCTTGTTCATTAAATGATATATAGCGTATTTAAGGATTTTTACCTGTTCCTGTGTTACTATCCAATTAAATTGGTGCTGTATTTAAATTTGCTAATTTTATAAATTGATGTTCTTTCTCGAAAAATGTATCTGGTGTATGAGGCAGCAATTCTACAGACAAGTAATATAAGTCAAGTAGATGAATAAATTTTTTTTAGCGATGAGAAAATTTCTCTAGTAGCAACCTCATCAATCCAATATTGTCATATCACCTTTTGCTATCACTATTTAAAACAAAATCAAGTTATTTTATCGATTAAGACAAATTAGTATATATATTATAATAAAATAGGTTAAAAAATAAATAAAAGTATTTAATTCTGGTATTATTTAATTAAGTTTTGTTATAATAACTGCATAAAGTAATTTTTAAATGATGATCCTTAAACTGACTAATACCAAGAAAATATAATTTGTGAGATGGAACAAATTATACATTTAGTCAAATTTATCCTTAATGCACATAACGAAATTGTAAGAAAAGTCACATAAATCATCTCCCTTGGGAGTCTTTTCGGCACATTCCTTCACCAATTCCATAGTTTTCTCATCCGTTTGCTTTTCTATAAAATCAAATTGTAAGTCTCCATTTTTGTCGAAATCTCCAACTGTGTCCATGTAGCAGTAGTAATAACATTTTGTGTTGTTAGAAGGGGTTTCATGTTTTGGAGACTCAAAGTCTTTTAAGCTTTCAAAATCAACGTCATACTTTTCCATACACTTTTCGCAAACTTCATTTTTTAGAACTTCCTCTCTAACAGCAGGTGTCTAAAAAAGTTATTAAATAAGATTTAAAATACCTAGCAAGGAATTTTGTATTAATTTTAAAACTTGCTTCAATTTTGCTGATTAATATAGTGCATGAATAAAAAAAAAGATTTTAAAATATGAAACAGGACAAACAATACAGAAGAATTCAGTGAACTATACTAATATTTGTTTAAATATTAAGCTAATGTTGCTAAGGGATAATATTATTACATATTATTATTGACCCAACATATAATAGTATTTTAGTTGTTAGATTAACCTGTAAAATAAAACGAAACATTTAATGGAGAATCTAATTATTAGAGAAATAAGTCGATTCTTAAGGAGTATAATTAATTAAGAAATTAAGAAATATTAAAGGGAATTTGGGATAAAATATATTATATAGTATTTAATATAAATATTAAATGTAGTAAATACAGTTCAATAAGCAATTATAATCGGCATGTTACTTAAGTTCGGCTTTTAAATCATTAAAATAAATAAAATATAAATATCCTAATTCTAAACACATGCACTTTTAAACAGGATTAAGTATAATTTTTGTATATTTGAAACTAGTTATTCTATAACTACTTTAAAAAATGGCAACTTAAAATTCTTTTTAGAATTATTATAAGAAAACAATGAAAACTTTCATACTTCATATTTAAAATATATGCTTTAGAATTTTATTTTGTTTGTTTTTGGCGTCTAGGTCATCTTCCACAACCATTTTAGATAATAAGCATTATATTTGTTACACTATATTATCTAAATCGTTATATGCTTTGGAAATGAATTTTATAAAATTGGTATTAATATATCTACATTAAAATTTAGCTCGAATAAATTATTATGAGTATTATTAGTTATTTTCACATCACATTTCAAGCGGAATAACCAATGCAACGATAGTGTTTTTAGAAAACTATAAAATAAGACTTATGGTATATATCTTTTTCATTTTAAGGAATAATTATAACAAAGAAAGAGATGCTATGACCTGAAAATGATGCAATATAAAATAACTTTTAACTACTTTCGCCAAAGTGAGAAAGAAGAAAGTCATTAAAAGTTATTTTATATTATTTTAGCACATTATTTGTCATTGTGTCTTCTTCTTTATTAAATTCAAGTCGTAGCACAAAGTAAAAACCTCCACAATTAAACATAAATAATTATATTTTGTATTTAATGAATTATTTTAATCAACGAATTTTAAAGGCACATAGGCAAAACGCTAGGCAAAATGTTGAAAATAAACATTTCAATTTACAAATTCATAAAGAATATATTATTTTTGATAAAATGTTAGAAACCATATGTGTATTACTAAAAGAGATATATGTATACATTTAATTAAAACTAGTTTTGTTGAATTTTCTATTTATGTAATTTACATTAAAGTTCCTATTGTTAAAATATGACATTTACTAATTACTTTATATAAATATAGGACATTTCTGTTTTGCCTAATTTTGCTTACCTTATAATCAGCGAGATAATCTTTTTCGCATCGTTTGGCTTGTGCAATTAATGCAGTTGCGATTAAAACGGTCAATACAAATTACTTCATGTTTACTGTTTTACAATTGAATACCCCATATTTTCAATATTGTCCCTTATATATCAATATTAAATAATATATGCGCGTATTTCACATATTGTATCTGAAAAATGCACATATTGTTGAAACAAAATATATAACGTAAAACGTTTAATTGGCTTATTGCATTTAGGACTAAAATAACTTAAGGAATAATTGACATAATTTACATAAATCATAAATATTGTCCATATATATTTACAATGTACTCACATTGATAAAATAATACTCGATTGAAATAACCGCTATCAATTTGTTAAAATTTTCCAAATCCCGCTAAAGATAAGAGTCAGAAGTTAGGTTGCAATATTATTTATTATAACGCGCAGCAATCATAATGCCTAGAAGAACAGTTGAGGTGATGATGCGATTATACTTTCTTGATCACCCAAACATATTTTGTTCAGCAAGACAATGCACATCTTTTAATAGATTGCCGTATATTTTGACGTGACTGCCTAGTAGATGGATTTAAATCGTATAGATTATGTATGGGTCATGTGGGAGTTAAAACTGAAGCACAGTTTATCCAAGAAGTACAAGTTGCTAAAGACAAAATACCGTTGTTTAATTTATTTCATTTATAAGTTACATTTTTCTCACTCAGACGAAATTATACAAATTTAAAAGATTTTGTCACCCTGTTACGATATTTAAGGGGGTATTACTCTCCTGAAGCTCGTTTTGAGAGTAATTTTTAGGAATTATTTCTGTGAAAACTATCAAACCTACAGTTTTGGGATTTTTCACTTATATTAAGACAAATTTAATCTAACAATATAAATTTTATTGAATTACTTAATCGAAATGTATACAAGTTATGCGCTGTTATATATGTCGCGGCGTAAGACGCTCGTCCAATCGGGCGCTAATCGTCTAAAATAAAAAAAACATTTTTTTTTCAATCTATATGAGTGTAGTTATCGTCCGATGTAGAACTAAACAAGTACACATATTTTTATAGAAACGGCAGCTGTTTAAAGATCTAAGTTCAATTTTTCGGAAAAATTTTCAACTAAAACATCAGATTGAAAGTGAAATATACAAGCCATCAAAATAATCCTAGATCCAACCATAAGTGAAGGTTCCTTCAATATGTGTGCCAAACCACAAGTCAATCGGTTCAATAGTTTTTGAGAAAAACGTGCGCCCGTCTTGCAAAATTTCGTTCCGAGAAAAACGCGTTCAAAGTTTGCAATACATTTAGTACTGATACGGTTGAACTTACGGTGGATAACAACTAATTTGAGTAACTTACCCTTAATCAGCTGTACCGGGGCCATAGATACAAGGGGGGACCATAGAGACAATGGGGGACCATAAAACAGAAAAACAGTCGACGGTATAAGTACCGCGCCGCAGCCTAAGCTTGTGTAACTATGGGAGTTCTACGAATTTCAAATTAATATTTTCGAAACACACTCTCAGAACCCCAGACTATAATAAAATGCAAAAAAAATTGAATTGTCGAATTTTCTAAAGAGTAATTCCCCCTTAAAGTAAACTACCTTTGACCTAATTCTCATGTTCATGAAGTACTTTGGAGCTTTATCTATAGTAATATTTAGTACTAATCAATTGTATGGAAAACATATTACAAGGTAAAACATTGTATTGTGGCCATAGTAATAATAATACGAATCCTCATTATTTCGCACACGCACACGCACACGCACACGCACACATGTATATATATATATATACATATCATACCACCATAAAACTGTAATGCGTCAGGGAAAAGGGGTTTGAAGTTCTGAGCGAGCGATGTATATAATATAACCGGTTACTTAATATTTGTATATTCTAATAAATTGTAAGGCTCCATTTCACATAAATAGGTGTATAGTTAATTTTGGAAAGATTTAAGATTACTCTGCCCTTTGATATCTGTTGGCAGATAGTTCTATAATTTCATGGCACTGTACAATGGATTTTTTTCACTAGTTGCTAGTCTTTGAATTGGCAATTGGTAGTTTACATAGTTTGTAGTTTTGTGCCTGTGAGCAGGTTTTTATTCCCTGAATTGATTTTTTTATTATATTAAATGATTAACGTTTCGTATATACAGGGTGAGTTTTTTTCGATGTTCTCTATGGGGATCTCGGAAACTATAAGAGATAGAGAGACGGTTAAATGGGGAAAGAAGTGTAGATTTACGAGACGAATTAAATTCCACTTTCAAAGTTTTCAAGGGTAACTAGATATTTTGAAAAAAGTAAAAAGTGTCAATTTTTTCAAATCAATCTATCTCGGTTATTATATCAGCTATAAAAAAAACTGTAAAGCACAAAGTTTTAGATAATTTTATGCAAATTAATAAAAAATAATCAGAACATTCTTATCGCAATTATTTTCCGAGATATGACGCAAACTTACATTTTTTTAAATGGAAACCATAGTTGGCTATGACCTCATTCAAAAGGTATTTTTTTTCTCGTTAATTCAATATGGCATACGGCATAGTTATTTCTAAAAATAAGTGAGTTATAGTAATTTTAAATTTTATTGTAAATAAAAAATGGGTAGCCATGAAATAGGTGAAAGAAAAACAAATGCAGTTGTTTATAATAATAGCAATATTGTAATTATTAGTTTTACAAAGTTAAACAAATCTCAAATCATTTCTCCCCATTCTCGCGCCAGTAACACTACATCATCAGCATACGCCAGCATCCATACTTTCATTCATCCTCTTCATCCTCTCAACCACCCTAGCAAGCATAAAGATTTCTCGCGTTCCCCTTCCCTTCCTAAATCCGCCTTGCGTTTCGGTTAATATCCCTTTTTCTTCCACCTCTTCTTCTAGCCGGTTCTTTACCACCATCATGTTTCGCAACAATTGTTTCGTCACACTGTGGCGTCTTCAGACGAAGAATTGTACATTCTAAAACTACAGTTGTGTATTTATTCATTTGTGAGTGGGGGTGGTAAATTAAACAAGTTTAATAATGTAAATTTTGACATTTCAGTTTGTTCATTTAGCAATTGTCCTGTTCCTTTTCTTCTATTAATTTCCATGAACTCTAAGGCATCTAATTTCCTTCCTTTTCTTTCAATGTGTAATATTTTTTCTTCTCCAAATCTATGATTGTCTGCGATGAGTGTGGCAAATTTCTCTCTCTTATATTGAAGATCTTTTTTATGCTCTTCTATCCTATCCATTATAGTTCTTCCGGATTGTCCTACATATATTTTGGGGCAGTCACCGCAGTTTAACATGTAGATTCCACTTTGATTTTTAAGTTCGTTTTTGTCTTTATTGTTTTTTATTAATCTTCCTAAACTGTTGGATGTTTTAAATGGCGGTGTTAAATTGTTTTTTGAAAGCATTTTGCATATAATATGACTGTCTTGTCCTGTGTACGTTAATGCAATTTAATTTTTATGTGATTTTATTTGTACTCTCCACCTAATATTTTATTTGTACGTCTGGATAAATTTCGCTAAATTTTATTTAAAATGTCTTTAATTAAATTAATTGGATAGAAATTATTTTTTGCAATTTTTAGAATGATGTTTAATTCTTTATTGAAATTGTGAGTTGACATAGGAATATTGATTAATCTGTGTAACATACTATGATAGGATGCAAGTTTATGGTTAATGGGGTGATTTGAATTGAAATGTATAGTTGAGTCTGTATGTGTAGGTTTGTGATATATGGCAAATTCGTGTTTATTAGTTTTATTTGTTATTACGATATCTAAAAACTTTATTGATTTATTTTGTTCTATTTCTAACGTAAACTGAATTTTGGGGCTTGACATCAGACAGTTTAATAAGTCCTGGCCTTCCTATAAGTTCACGAGTTGCTGCATTTATGCCAAAATTTACTGGAAGGTCATCCTGGCAGTAACGGATACCATATGTATTATACAAGCATAAGAACTTCTGTGTACTTAACCGGAACTATCCAAATTAACCTGAAATTCGTACCCAACTCTATAAAGAGACCGCAGTTTTCCGAGAATAATACATTTGTCTAAAGATCGGGAAACTTACTATTATTGGCCTTGAAATAACGGGGGATGTTTCGGGTACTTAGCCAATAAACAGAAAATTAAGTTAGTTACGTCTTTCTAGTTATAGAAAAGAGATATTCTTTGGCCAACATGTGATGATTTAATCGAAACATTTCTGTTCAGAGTATATCTAAGTTGATTTGCTATGGTGGAGGTGCCGGTATTGCGTTATGCCCCTAAATATTGTGCTACTAGCAAGCTTCAATCCAATATTGTCATATTATCTTTTGTTTTCACTATTTCAAACCAAATCAAGTTATTTTATCGTTTAAGACAAATTAGTATATTTATTGTAATAAAATAGGTTAAAAAATAAAAGTATTTAATTCTGATGTTATTTAATTAAGTTTTGTTATAATAACTGCATAAAGTAATTTTAAAATGATGATTCTTAAACTGACTAATACCAAGAAAATATAAATTGTGAGATGGAACAAATTATAGATTTAGTCATATTTATCCTTAATGCACATAACGAAATTGTACGAAAAGTCACATAAATCATCTCCCTTGGGAGTCTTTTCGGCACATTCCTTCACCAATTCCATAGTTTTTTCATCCGTTTGCTTTTCTATAGCATCAAATTGTAAGTTTCCATTTTTGTCGAAATCTCCAACTGTTTCCATGTAGCAGTAGTAATAACATTTTGTGTTGTTTGAAGGGGTTTCATGTTTTGGACTCTCAATGTCTTCTAAGCTTTCAAAATCAACGTCATACTTTTCCATGCACTTTTCGCAAACTTCATTTTTTAGAACTTCCTCTCTAACAGCAGGTGTCTAAAAAAGTTATTAAATAAGGTTTAAAATACTTAGAAATGAATTTTGTATTAATTTTAAAACTTGCTACAATTTTGCTGATTGGTATAGTGCATCAATTAAAAAAAAATTTAAAATAGGAAACAGAACAAATAATATAGAAGAATTTAGCGAACTATACTAATATATGTTTAAATATTAAGCTATTGTTGCTAAGGGATAATATTAATAAATATTATTATTGACCCAACACATAATAGTATCTTAGTTGTTAGATTAACCTGTAAAATAAAACGGAACATTTTAATGAACAATCTAATTAATACAGAAATAAGGAGATAGTTAAGGGATATAATTAATTAAAAAATTAAGAAAAATTGAAGGAAATTTGAGATAAAGTATATTACATGGTATTTAATAGAAATATTAAATGTAGTAAATACAGAAGTTCAATAAGCAATTATAAACGGCATGTTACTTAAGTTCGACTTTTAAATCATTAAGCAAAAGATTATCGTAAGATATATATCGTAAAATATTGTAATTCTAAACACAGGCACTTTTAAACAGGAGTAAGTATAATTTTTGTATATTTGAAGAATTATCATCAGAAAAAATTAAATCTTTCATACTTCATATTTAAAAAATTTAAAATATACTTTAGAATTTTGTTTTATTTAATTTTGGCATCTAGGTCATCTGCCACCACCGTTTTTGATAATAAGCATTATATTTGTTACACTATATAATCTAAATCTTTATATGCCTTAGAAATGAATTCTATAAAATTTGTGTTAATATATCTCCATTAAACTTTAGCTAGACTACATTATTATGAGTATTATTAGGTATCTTCACATCAGATTAATATTATATATTTTTTAAATATACCTATTTTTGAAACTATAATCTGTCAACCAAGCGGAATAACAAATTCAAAGATAGTGTTTTTGGAAAACTATAAAATTAGACTTATGTTGTATATCTTTTTTATTTTAAAGAATAATTATAATAAAGAAGGAGACGTTATGACTTTGTTTTACCTGAAAATATTGAAATATAAAATAACGTGTAATCACTTTCTCCAACTGTGGGGAAAGTGATTACAAGTTATTTTATATTATTTTAACACACTATTTGTCATTGTGTCTTCTTCTTTATTAAATTCAAGACGTAGCACAAAGTAAACAATAATTATATTTCGTATTTAGTTAATTATTTTAATCAACGAATATCAAAGACACATAGGCAAAACGGTAAATCAAAATGTTGAAAATATACATATTGATTTACAAATTCATAAAGAATACATTATTTTTGAGAAAATTTTAAAAACCAAATGTGTATTATTAAAGGAGATATATGTATACATTTAATTAAAACTAGTTTTATTGAATTTGATATTTATGTAATTTACATCAAAGTTCCTATTGTTAAAATATGACATTTACTAATTATTTTATATAAATATAGGATATTTCTGTTTTGACTTATTTTGCTTACCTTATAATCAGCAAGATAATCTTTTTTGCATCGTTTGGCTTGTGCAATTAATGCAGTTGCGATTAAAACGGTCAATACAAAGTACTTCATGTTTACTGTTTTACAATTGAATACCCCATATTTTCAATACTGTCCCTTATATATGAATATTAAATAATATATGCGCATACTTCACATATTGTATCTAAAAAATGTACATATTGTTAAAACAAAATATATAACGTAGAACGCTTAATTGGTTCATTGCATTTAGGACTAGAATAACTTAAGGAATAATTGACATAATTTACATAAATCATAAATATTGCGAAAGTACATATATATTTACAATGTACTCACATTGATAAAAGATCACTCGATTGGAATAACTGCTATCAATTTGTTAAAATTTTCAAAATGTCTGTAGAGATAAGAGCTAGAAGTTGGAATTTAGCTTGCAATATTATTTAAAATAACGCGCAATTGTTTTTCTAGGCAGTATTATTGCCTAGATTGAGGTGATGATGCCATTATACTTAAAAACTTGATCACCCAAACATCTTTTTTTTTAGTATGACAGCGCATATCTTTAAATAAATTGCTGTAATATTTTGATGTGACTGCTTCATTCGATGGATTTAAGTCGTAAAGATTAAGATTATGTGTGGGTCATATGGGAGTTAAAACTGAAGCACAATTAAACTAGGAAATTCAAAAGAGATACCATTGTTTAATGTTTTCATTTATAAGTCACATTTTGCACAAGCAGACGAAATTGAAGTACACCGTGTTCATGATATTTATAATAAACTACCTTTGACTTAATTCTCATGTCCATGGTGATTTATCCATAGTAATTTTTAGTACCCATCAATTGTATGAAAAACTTATTACAACGTAAAACATTGTGATGTGGCCATTATAATAATAATACTAATCCTCTTTATTTCCATAATTTGAGCTAACATGAGACACATTTATACATATACACATATCATACCGCCATAAAAATGTAATGCTTCAGGGATACGGGGTTGTAGTTCTGAGCAAGCGGTGTATATAATGAAACCGGTTACTTAATATTTGTATATTCTAATAAATTGTAAATCTCCATTTCTCTATTTCACATAAATACATATATAGTTGTTTTTTGAAAGATTTAAGATAGTTATTATTTCATGGCGCTGTACAATGGGTTTTTTTCACTAGTTACTAGTCTATGGATGGGCAATGGGTAGTTTCCATAGTTTCTAGTATTGTAACCGTGAGCAAGTTTGTATTCGCTGAAGTTGTTTATATTATTATAATTAAAGATTAACGTTTCGTATAATTTTTTCATGTGCCAAATAAATGAACTGACATTTTAATTGTCAAACATAACCTAAACGTGCATTCAAAGTGTTGTTAACTTTAATAAGTAATTCGAATATGTTTACTCAAGAACAGAAAAGGTTTTTAGAAAACCTAAAACCAAATTTTAACTTCGATTAAACGAGCATGAAAAATAATTTTGTTATGAAAAATAATTTAACGTTTACAAACTATTGACATAATTTACACGCCTCTATTTAATTGTTTTGTATAAATAGGTTAGACTCAGTAATTTTTAAACACTTTATGTTTAATAATGACTAGCTGCTAGTCGAAACTATAGTCTGGTGTAATTTTTAAATAAACTGGTAAAAGAAAGTCATCATGTCTCCTTCTTTATTATATTTAAGATGTAATTAAATTGTTTGGCTGGTCGTTGATAAGAAATGTTAATAAAGCAGGGCCAAATATTGAACCTTGTGGCATGTCTTATATTGGGAAGCAGAAACCATATTTAATGTTAATACAAAAACTATTCTCTTAAATAGTACACATACATATATGATCGAAACGTTGCAAATTAGTTCTCCTTAAAACTTGCAAATTTGAAAAATTACGCCGAACTCTTACAATGAACATCTACCTATCTATTAACCTTGTTGTTTAAAATCACGAGATATATAATGTAATTTCAAACAATTTTTTCCTTCAATAATAATAATAATAATAATAATAAATAATAAATCACTTTATTGCCCAACAGGAAACCCCATTTACAAGACAAGCATATATATATATATATACACACACAAATCATAATATACAAAACATTACTCTAATATTTAATCATAAAGTTATAATAACAACTTCAAACATTGAAGCTAACACACAATATCATTACAAATGATCAAAGAAAATGTCCTCATAGCGAGTAATCGCATTTCGACACATAACCTGAACTGGTGCTCTCCGTAGACAATTGGTACGGGCACCTGGAATGTGTAAAGTATATGTCAAATATAAATATAAAACTATATAGTGAATCAATAATTTGTACTACAGAAACTTAGATAGCTCAGATAATAATTGACATGTGCGTATATAAATGACGTAATTAGAGACATATAAAATAAATAGTACTATGCCTTTTTAGGTTGATTCCCGGGCCATGACTCTCTTAAATCATAACTATTTAGAAAACTCCTACTACATTGTGATCTATATTCAATACAAATAAAAAAAATTATCACGATTTACAACTACATACTACAATATATTTATATTTACGTACGTAGTATATATAAACACAACCTAAAATTTTAAGTAAGGTCAAGTGAATACAAACTAACGAAGGCTGATATTTATATCATAGTTGTGCAAAGAATAAAGAAGAAATTAGATCGGTATACTTAATAAAAGATTTACGAAGAAGTTATCATATCTCCGAATATTATCTGTTTTAAGAAAATAAAGTTTGGATTCTTTGATTGAGTAATGTAAATCTTTGATGTTGTCAATCTCTGTATAAAGATGCTTACATTTTATATATTTTATATTTTCTAAAAAGCATTTTTCGAATTTTTTTTCTGTGTGACATATGTAAATGTTATTGCATTCTTAACTTTGTATCTAATATAAACGTGATTTCATTAAAGGATCTTGCGAATAAATAATATATATATATATATATATATATACAGGGTTATTCACGCTATACGGCACGGAATATTGTGGCCAAAATACGTGACTTTCAAAAAGTTTCATTTTGGGGATATATGGGGGTCTATTAGGGCTACTTTTTAAAATTACTTTCATAATATACAGGGTGTCCCAAAAACCCTAAAAGTATCAAAGTTGTGTTTTTTTTTAATGAAACACCCTGTATTTTATTGCATTTTTGGATCCTTCGATCAAAATAAGTGTGTGTTTTAATAAGGTTTTTATTACTTAAACCTTAAGGTTTTTGAAATAATTTGAATTTTGTAAAAATGTAACCTAATTTTCATGTTTCAAATACTTAATAAGTAATTAAGTTATGCATACCAAATTTACACTGAAATGTAACAATAGATTATATTTTATTTTCCAAGTATAATAAATTTGAAATCTTATACCGGGTGTAAAAAAATTGGAATTAAACAAATCAGAACTTTAAATTGCTATAACTTCATTTATTTAAATGGAACGCTATATTTATTAATTTATCAGCAAATGCACGTTTTAATTACCTATCGAATGGTATTTATATCTTAAATGTTAAGTCTTCTCGTTTTTACAGAAAACGCCAAAATATTGTTTATTGCACCGTTTTAGTACTTTTTAAGTAAAAATTTTAATGTATCTAGTTTTCCATCGTATTTAAAAACGTAAGATAATTAATTTAGTCTGTTACTTTAGTTTAAAAAGCCTGTCTTTTGTTATAGTTGTGTTATTTTGCGTTTTTGTGTTAGATCGTTAGTAATCGTTATTGTTTGAACATCGTTGTTGTATTTAATAGTAAAAAATGAAAATTTACACAGATTTTCTTATACTGGGGTTTTTATAACTGACACTTCCAATTTCTTTAAATTGGTTTAATAGTCTCTCAAAAATTGCTGGCTTAGGATGATTTCTTTCGGGAAACCTTTAAGTATAAACTCGACAAGCCAATACACAATTTTGATGGCATTCTCCAAGCATAAAGATAATGCCAATACCACTTCTTTTGAGTAAATCTTCATATTTTACCAAAAAATACAACAGCGATGTTCAAACAATAACGATT
>CAXAKX010000594.1:213805-266305 GCA_963969525.1 Ontholestes murinus | reverse complement strand
CGTGAATAACTTGTTACCCGCTAGCGTCAAAAACTGTTCCTCGATCTGAGGGATCGGATAGTTCACCCGCTCTGTTTGGTTGTTTAGGAAACGAAAGTCGATCACCAATCTCTTCTCGCCGTTCGCCTTTGGCACCAAGAGCACTGGACTCGCATAAGGTGACTGTGTTTCCCTTACTAGCCCCGCTTCCTTCCACTCCTCTACAATCTGCTTGATTGTCGCCCTGTCATCCGCACTAACCTTATAGGGCCTTCGCCTCACGGGGATTCCATTGTCGCGGATATCCACCTGCATTAAATGTGTGCATCCCATCTCGGCAAGTGACTGCGAAAAGCAATCGCGGTTCTCCTGCAACACATTAATCAAAATTTCTCGCTCTTCCGGCCTCAATTCCGGCCCAATGATCATCTCCCCCTCGGGCAATGGCTTCGCCCTTTCAATTGTCAAAATCTCTGCAAACTCCTCGGTCTGCAGATCCTCAAACGGATCTTCCACCGCTTCAACACTCACCTCGCCACTCTCAATCCGCCACTTGACATGGTGATTTAATAAAAAGGTCTCGCCAATCAACATGTTAGGACCCATCACATCGTTCGGAACAACGTGAATCTCCAACTCCCTCACCATCGCTGTGCCCACTTTTAAATCCACGGTGACCACCCCGAGTGAGCTTACACGGTGCGGCGCTCCGAACCCGTTAAAAGACTCACATCGCGTTTCGTCCATCGCCAAATTCATTCGCTTCGCCTCGCTCTCTTTTAAGATGCACTCCGCCGCGCCTGTGTCAAACACTCCCTCGACTTCGTGCTCGCCATTGATGATCGCCAGTTTTCGGAAACTCTTTTTCCTCTGAACCTTCCTCACAAAAAGCACCTCTTGCTTAAGCGGACACGCGCCAGACATGTGACCAACACCCTGGCATTTAAAGCACTTTACCTTCGGGCATGCGTTGCTTTTGTGGCCCTCTTGCTTGCAAACAAAGCACTTAAGTCGCGCGCACCTCGACGCCAAATGTCCCACCTCGCCGCACTGGAAGCACTTCCTTCCCTCGCTGGAGTTTCGAGCAGTTGGTGTTGCCGATGGTCTCGCAGGCCCCGCTGAAGCTGTCACGTTGGAGCGCGTCGGCTCCGACGGTTTCGCGCTCGGACGCGCCTCTCGACTTTTACTTACAACCGCACGACGCGTACCTTCTAGCCGCTCAAATTCAACCAAATCATGCAATAGTTCGTCTGCCGATGCATGAACCTTCGCCAACATAACATTGTAGCAGTCGCGTGACCACAAACCCGCCAGAACTTGTTCTTTTACTTCCGCGAACGCCAAATCTAATTTACGACACAACGCCACTTTCGCGAACAAATACTGATCTACGGCTTCATCCCTGAGTTGCACCCGCTGCATCATTTTGTTCAAATTGTCCACTTGGCTCTCCCGCACGAAAAATGTCTGTTCGAACGCGTTTTTAAATTGCGCCCACGTCGTTACCGCCGTACGAACGCCCTCATACCACTCACGCGCACCTCGCACTAATTTGTTTCGCGCCGTTTCGAAGATGTATTCATCTGTGAGATGGTGTAGCGCCTGTACGCTGTTCAGCTGTTGCAGCCACCTTCGTCCGTCTTCCCGATATCCACCAAACGCTGGGATGCCGCTCAAAACCTCCGGCATCACTCCTACACTTACAGTTGTTGTATTATTCGCTAGTTGGTTGAACATCGTCTGCATCAACGCATCACGCCGCGCATTTTCCTGCAGCATCATCGCCATTATCTCCCGCATTCCAGGATCAGCTGTTGGTGCTGCCGCACCGCCCGCTGCGCCATCTGTTGACTCCATTGTCGACCTTCCCGCACTCACCGCGCCGAAAAATGTTAGGTTGTCTTTCGCGCTTTCGCGCCGCGCCACGCCGACCGCGCCTAAACTTTACTGACCCAACCCCAAAGTTTTCTCGCCTCGCCACGCCACACCTTACACGCACTCGCGATTAACTCTATGATTGTCTTCGGGATATCCCACTTCTGATGTTAGAATTCACTTTTTGTCAGGACGTCGCGGGTCAGAAGAATATCACCAGAGTAATCGTTAACAACAACTCGCCTCGTCTTTATTTAAGAATAACAATACACCGTACTCACACTACTCGCTCACACTCCCGCTCAACTCGCTAGACTCCCTCAATAACTTCGATCACTTCTCTTCGCTCACCTCGCTTCAGTCTCTCCTCGCTCGCACACCTCCGCTCACCACGCTTGCTCGTTCCTCCAGCCCCCCGAGACGCCCCCTCTTCCCGCCGTTCCCCCTTCTTCCCCGCCAACCTGTCAAACCTCTCATTCGCGCTCTCAGCTCGCGCCTCTTCAATCTAAATTCACGCTATACAACCACTCATACAATTTACATTTATAACATTTATAACAAGAGTAATATTTGATTAGTTGATCGGCTAATCTGGTAGCTGGTATGTTTAGCTACAGTATTCAAGAATACAAACTAAACATTGCGTTTAAAATTATATGTCAAGTATATGCAACTAAATACACTTCCAAGTATCTTCCAAGTATTCGAGATTATTATTAAACCTTTAAGGAGAATATTTCCCACAAAAAATTACTTTTAAATGACCTATGCCTATTCGTAACTATACTACTATAAAATAAAAATTCAAGATTAGTTTTCTTCATAGTCCAAAAAAGTTTTCTCTATTTGACGACTAAACAAATCATTGTATAAATACATCGCATCGCAACACAAACGAACAGTTATTATCCAACGTTATAAATGTAAATAAATAAGTGGAAGCGAATATAAATGATAGTGCGAGATTTTAAATGGTTAACGTATACATGTGTGTAAAGATCATCACACTAAATGATGAAAAATGTTAACTTTTTACCTGGTGTAGGATGTGAAAATTGAAATTAAAATTACGAAAAGCATTATAAAAATGCTCATATTTAAAAGTGCAATTGGAAGAGCAAGATTTGGATACGAGTAGCAAGAAAAGTGTATTACAGAAGAGACAAAATGAAACAACAGTATACAGTAATTCTGTAATTATCAATATATCAATGGGAGAGTTTCATCATGGTTTATCTCTGTAAAACTAATAATTACAATATTGCTATTATTATAAACAACTGCAATTGTTTTACTTCTACCTTTTTCATGGCTACCCATTTTTTATTTATAATAAAATTTAAAATGACTATAACTCACTTATTTTTAGAAATAACTATGTCGTATGCATATTGGATTAAAGAGAGAAAAAATACCTTTTGAATGAGGTCATAGCCAACTATGGTTTCCATTTAAAAAATGCAAGTTTGCGTCATATCTCGAAAAATAATGGCGATAAAAATTTTCTGATTATTTTTTATGAATCTAAAGGACAACCTTTACAGTTTTTTTTCTATCTGTTATAATAACCGAGATATATTGATTTGAAAAAATTGACACTTTTTACTTTTTTCAAAACATCTAGTTACCCTTGACTTCTCTGAAAACTTTGAAAGTGGAATTTTATTCGTCTTGTAAATCTACACTTCTTTCCCCATTTAACCGTTTCTCTATCTCTTATAGTTTCCGAGATCCCCATAGAGAATATAAAAAACTCACCTTGTATACAGGGTCCTGCAACAGTGCGTCAGGCTTTCCTAGCGCCTTTCTCGTAAGAGATAGAAAAAAATGTTTCGTATAAAAATTTATTGATTTAAAAATCTGTATGCCGTAAAATATCTTGAAAAATATCACTTTTAGGTATAGGGTATGCTTAATATTTTTTATAGAAAATTAGATGCAGAATAATATAATAAATAATAAATAATAATAATTAAAAAAAATGTATGATTCCATTAAAAAAAAAGAGTTACGACATTTTGAAATTTTAGAAAATGGCGTGTCTGATACAAAGGCAGGGTTCCTCAAAAGTAAAAAAAAATTAACACTGGTACATAAACAGTACTTCTGACCAACCATAGGAAAAAGAAAATTTCTTAAATTTTAAATAGAACATCAGAATAATTTTTTTTGTGAACCTTCGATTTTTGCATTTTTTTCAGAAAAACGTCAATAACTCGGAAGTGCCATATCGAAATTAAAAACCAAAAAAAGGTTCAAGTTACAAAATATTATCCAAATTAGAAAATGAAAAAATATACAGGGTGTTCCATTTAAAAAAATGTTTCCTTTTGTTATACCGCAAAATTGGGACACCCTGTATATTTGAAAATAATTTTACGGCATAGAGATTTTTAAATCAATAAATTTTTATACGAAACATTTTTTTCTATCTCTTACGAGAAAAGCGCTAGGAAAGCCTGACGCACTGTTGCAGGACCCTGTATATACAACGGTGTCCTGTTAATGCGGGGAAATGACTGGACCATAGATTCCTCTGGTCAAATTATGATGAATTAATACAACTTATCTATATCCAAAAATTTACGGTTAAGCCGGAATTTGTCTTCAAAGTTTCAAAATTTTTTATTTCTTTTGTTTATAACAATTGAACACTTTATTCAATTTGAATGAAATTTATTATTAATAACTACTATAATATGATACATCATTTCTGTTATTGTGACCATTAGTGTTTGACAGAAAGTATAAAAAACAGTAGTTCCACCACTTAAAACTAAATTATTTTTTATGGGTGCATTTAATAAAAACCAAAAAGATACTACTTGAAAGACGGTTTAATTTAAAAAAAAAATTGTCCCTTAATAATATTTGATATCTTGTACGGTTTTTGTACAAAAAAAAATAAAATATAAAATAGTATGCTTATTATGCACTCATTAATAAGTAAATAAACTTACTCAATTGAATAAAAATTAAATAATATCAATTAGTAAAATAAATCAAAACAACATCTAACACTTTTTAAACAATTTCTTTCGAAAAATCCTAATACAAGCAAGATATCTGGTTGCCCCAAATATAAATATTTATGAACTATAATAAAGTTAAAAATTAATTATTAAAAGACACTAAATAATAATTATTATACATAATTAATATTTTCTAAACAAAGACGGCCATCGGTTCGATGGAAAATTAAATTTTGTTTTTAGTAGATAAAAAAAATATTTTATTTTTTTGTGGGAAATCCTCTTTCAATAACTAAATTTATTACAAATTAGATAGATAAAAATTTATACTTAGAGTTATGACGTACGACATCCGGGGAGAATTTACTCGGCAAAATGTTCTTCTACTACTACTAAAATAAAGCTCGCTTGTCCCAATAATCAAATTGGCGATAACTTAAAATTTTAAAAGAAATTATCAAATTGTTGACATTCTCTAGAAATAATAATTTAGATAGTGACGTGTTTCCTCTACAAGAGAACATTCCAGTAGGAAGACGTAGAAGGGGGCGAAAACCCGCGACCTATTGAATTATTTTAAAACCTCGTCAAAAAGTAATCACCTAAATCTGTAAAGGCAAGATTTTCTAAGAGTAAAACGATTTAGGCAGTTTTATAAATAAACACGTGTGAACATCTGACATGTAGTATGGTATCGTGTGACAGATGGCAGTGCACGGCAGTGATGACATCTTACCTTAGCAACGCCACCTGTCTTCAACCACGGGTGTTTAATTGACCCTAGAAGCCCCTATACAAAAATCAATAATTCATAAATTAAATTTATGCATTCACCTGTTTGTTTGCGATATACTAATTTTTGCAGATTCTTTTTTACATTAATTAATATTTAATAGTGAACTGAATCTTAATAAATTTATATTACATAGGTGTGATAGATCCATTAAGTGTAAATATCTAGAGGTGTTTGTAATTGCGGTTCGTTAAGTCTTAATAATAATTATAAACGTTTAATCCAATATTGAGGTAATAGATATTAAAGTGTAAAACAACATAATTATTACATTTTACCAGGTTTTTAATAAATGATATATATGAATTATTGTCTATTAATAACATTTTCTAATCATAATTATAAATTTATTTTTTGCGGTAATTTTAATCTGCGTTGAAATATTTGATTATCTTCCAATAATTGTGTAAATGCTGAAATTTTAGCAGAATCATTGTAATTTTACAATTTAAAACAATTAATAATATTCCAAATAATCGTAACGTGTTTTGTTTTTACTTTCCTTATATGGAATATAGAGGAAATATTGTTTTCCCAAAATATATTTGAAATTTTCTTTTAACGGAAATATCCGTTTGAGGTCCTCTCAGTCCATTCCACTAATTTCTGGAAAAAAATTGTTTGTGTCTGTATGTGTGTGTCTGTCTGGCTGTGTGTCTGACGGTGGGCGCTGTATCCCAAGAACGAATGATTCTATTGAGATGCAACTTTAATCATAAGGTTTTATCGTTGCGAGTGCATCAAGTTCCTACTCGAGTGCGGAAAAGCGCATTTCCCATGCGTTGTACACACAATTTTTTCACATATTGCATTTAAGATCAATTATAAAGGTGTTTGCGATTTCATTTTTGACACTGACATATAAAAATTAGGTTATAATTACCGATAATACGTGTGTTGTATATATTACTCCATGTGTGTAACTGACATTGATTAATAGTAAATAAAAGTAGTGCAAAAAAGTGTATCCATGCAGAAAAGTGTATCTATGCAGAAAAGTGTTGCTATGCAGAAAAATGCTACTTTTCTCAACGATTTTGAATGCGGAAATGTAAGGTATTTTTAGTATGTGAAAAAAATATTACATAATTTTTTAAACATAAGTTAAAGAGACTGATAAAGTGAACAAATTTTATTAGAGCATGCTTTATTTTTAATTTAATTAAAAACTAATAATTTTGACATTTTTTATATAACAAGTAATTGTAAAGAATTTAAAATTGAGCAAATTATTAAGAATAGCATTTTTGTGAAAACTTCATGGTTTTCGAGAAAAATATATATGAGTCCAGTATTAGGTACTATATCGCTGTTGGATCATCTGTTTAAAAATGATTTTATTATGTTTCACATACACATCTCCGTCGTGTTATTTGTGTTCCCGTCACTTTAAGCGCCCAATCCGAATGGCGAATGGGTCGGTCGGTCACCAATCCAATTGCTGACCCGGATTAACGATGCTCTCGCTATCGCTGGTTTAGCTGCAACCGTATGCACGCTCCGCCGGGGTTTTAATTACTAATATTTTGATGCTATTAAGTTATGTCTGGTTCCTGTAAACCAGCACCAAACTAATTTGTAAAGATATTTTTTTTCAATTTGTAAATGCTTATAAAATTAATGGGCATATATAACTAACAATCTAGGTAAAGATCTATGAATATTATTTAATTATAAGATATTCTTCTTTACATATTTTTTTAGTTGCTGGGTTTGTTAAAATAAACTTTCAATTTTTATTATTCTCACATGATTTATCTTTTCAATAAGATCTCCACCGTAGTCCGACGCATCTTAAGACGCATCTAGGGGATTTTATCAAGATTCTTGGACCACTTTACCCTAAGGGCCAATTATTTGCAATTCAAGGGAATTGAACAGGCACTGCGGCGTCAAACCTCGCTCGATTGCGACGAAAGTCGACTGGGACCATCCTAGAGCAAGGTGCCAAGGGTGCAGACCGCGATTGTGGAGTAAACTTACCTGAAAAGGGCTAGATTTTGCAAATAAAGTCAGAGCGGTTTTTCTTCGGACACAGGGACCATCAACTGTTCCGGTTACAAAGGAGATAGAGGCGATAGCGAGTGAAATGACGGACCGGGGGAGGCTAAAGGGCCTGGGAAAACTCAGCCTAAACACGACCCTGACGGCGGAAAGGATCTCTAAGAGTGCCCCGACCACTCCAACAGAACCTAATATAGGCTATGAATGCCTTACATATGAGGAGAACATAAACTCTTCAAAGCGGAGGAGAAACGAATCTCTCTCCCCCAGGCGAGAGGCGGAAGTGTTAAATAGAATGCGGGAAAAGATGTTGAACTTACATTTACAGCTGGATAAAGTCACCAGGGAACTGGTTTCCCTAATAAAAATAAATGCCAATACCAAGCCTGAGATCAAAGAACAGATCTAGGCGGCTAGGAGCTTGGCTAGCCAATTAAATACAGCGGAGATAAAGAGGGTGATCGGAGGACTAGAGGCCTCCGCTGTTACGCCACAAGTAAGGCTTATGGTAGATGCGGATACACAGACCGCAAATGGCAGAAACTTTGAGTCGATCAGCCAAGTCACTCAGACCGTTACGGAGGACGGAGTGGCTGTGAAGAGCAAACAAAGTAAGGAGTCAGAAGGCGATGAAATGGCGGAAATGAAGCGAGCTATACTGGGAATTCAAAGTAAACTGGACTCCCTGATTGCCACTAAGGCGTCTAGGAACAATACACCGCAGGCCAGGGATAAAATAGATAAGAAGGTTCCCGGCCCTAGTAACATTACAAGCGACGCAAACGCAGCACTCGACGAAAGCAGTTTCCCCACCCTGCCAGCCTCGGTTACTGGAGTTCAGGGAGCTCTGGTACAGCCTAAAGGTGAATGGGCGACAGTAGCCAGGAAAAGGTTGACGAAGAAGGGTGACGGCGGTCAGCAGACGAAGGGAGATGGCGGACAGCAGACGAAGGGTGTTGGAGAACAACAAACAAAATCTGGGGTTGGAAAAATGGTGAATAAGCAGCCGGAGCAAACCATCAGCTTGACAGTTAGACCGACAAGGATCATCGTCAAGACCTCGTCATATGTGGCCACACTTACCAAGCTGAAACAGGCAATGCTACAGGGCGAGCACGCAAAGGCTATCGGGGGGGCGAGGAAGAGCGACACAGGAGACATTATCCTGGAACTTAGGAAGGGAGTTGACGCAGACCCGGTGGTCAAGGAAGTCAACCGAATATTAGAGACGAACTCTGCCCGGCTCACTAATGGAAGCATGGCCTGCGCTGAAATTAAAGGCCTCGGTGAGGACAGCACGCCTGAGGAAGTGGAGGCAGTCATAGGTACAGCCCTAGGCAAAGACGGGGCAGTAAAAACCAAATGGATTAGGCAATACGCGGCGCACCTCAGAATAGCGTTGGTTGAGGGCACGACCGAGGACAACGTGAAGCTGCTGAAGACAAGGGGCATTTGGATCGGTTTTTCATTCTGCAGGATTCAAGAACGCAGGGAAAAGCCGTTCCCCTGCGCTAGGTGTAGATGTTACGGGCACCTAACTAGCGACTGTAAAGGCACTGACAGAAGGGAGAGTTGCAGACGCTGCGGCATAGTAGGACATGTTGAAGAAGTCTGTCAAGCAGAGCCCAAGTGTCCGGCTTGTGCGGAAAGGGGAGACGCGGACAACCATTATCTAGGCAGCGTCAAGTGCGGGGCGTACATAGAGGCGTTAGGCGCGAGGCTGTCCGGGGTCAAGGGGTCAGCGGCGGCGGTGACAAAAAAGACTGACTGACTAGAGGCGGTACGACGGGGGCCACGGTCACAGGAGTTGAAAGGGAACGGGTCTGTGGTTAAAGTGGTTCAAGCGAACTTAAACCGGTGTCACGCTGCCCATGACCTGCTAGAAGTAACGGCGAGAGAAGACGATATACAAGTGGTAATCGTTAGCGAGCCCAACGATAGCAAGGACTGGTACAGGAATATCACAAAAGGAGATGTTGCGATACAAGTTAGGGGGGCGGTCAAACATCTGACAACGGCGTCGGGTAGCCCTAGGAAAGGCATTGCCTGGGTTAGTGTGGCGGGTGTGACGTACATTGCCTGCTACGCTTCTCCGAACGCTGAAATGGCACAATTCGAAGAGTGGCTTAGTGTGCTAGCGGGTACGGTAGCAAACGCGGGTAGGGACATAGTGCTGTGCGGGGATTTTAATGCCAAGGCATATTTGTGGGGTGAGCACAGAATAGACGCGCGGGGCGAAAGACTGCTGGACTTGATAGCGGAGCAGGACCTCGAAGTGGCCAATGTGGGGAATGTACCCACATCCTTGAGAAGAAATGCGGAGTCAATAATCGACTTGACCCTGGTTTCTGCAGTCATGCTGGGGAGGATCGACAAATGGACTGTTGAGGCGGAAAGGGAGAGCCATAGCGATCACCGCCATATCTCCTTCTCCGTCAGGATGGCAGGTGAATTCCCACCCCGACTACCAAAGCCTAAGGAAAGATGGGTGATAGAGAGCACCAACAGGGACATCTTGGTAAGAATGATGAAACGACCAAGGTTGCCTCAGGGAGCCGAAGCTGCAGCAGAAGCCTACTCCAGGAGGCTCAGGGCCGCATGTGAAGCGGCTATACCAAGGAAACGCGAACCGGGTATCTTTAGGCCGGTCTACTGGTGGTGCGTTGAAGTTGCCGAGGTCAGGAGGGCAGCAAATGCAGCCAGGAGGCGGCTTAGCAGAGATAGAAGTGCCGGCAGAGCCACCGATCACCTAAAGGAGGCGTGCGAGGTCTGCAAGAGAGAGCTGCGCCAAGCAATAAATCGCAGCAAGGCGCATAAGTGGCGGCAACTTTGTGAAGAGGTAGAAAAGGACAAATGGGGCCGCCCATACAAAATTGTGGCAAAGAAACTGGGGGCACCGTTACCCAATGTGGGCTCGCTGGTCCGCGGAGGGGTTAGAGCGGTAGTGGATACCCTTTTTCCCCCAATACCATGGGAGGAGCAGCAGGCGGAGCCGGTAGACGGACTAAGCGACGTTCAAATGTTCACGGTGGAAGAGGTAGCGGCAGCAGTAGCAGCTCTGCCAAATCGCAAGGCGACAGGGCCTGGGGGCATCCCGAATGAAGCCAGAGACGAGACGATTGGTTTCGCCGATGACCTGCTGATAGTTATCAGCAGAAGAGACATTAAGGACCTACGTGTAGTGGCGCAAAAGGCGGTCGAGACAGTCGCCGAGTGGCTAGACGGAGCCGGTCTCGTCGTGGCAGCGGAGAAGACGGCGGCAGTCTGGCTTTCCCGGAGAAGGGCTGGGCGGGTACCAGGTGAATGTGTGAAACTGCTGGGCTGTAAGATCGAAGTCCAAAAGAAATTGAAGTACCTGGGGGTCATTCTAGAGACTAACCCACTTTGCAGCTCGCAGGTACTGGAAGCATCAGCAGGGGCTGCCAGGACGGTAAGAGCGGTAGCTCGGCTAATGGCAAACAAGGGTGGCCCGATGGAGGGCACCAGGAGGCTTTTAATGGGAGCGGCGACATCGAGACTATTCTACGCCAGCATGGGCAAACTGCCTGGGTTCCAAGAGGAACGTCACTAAACTCGGCAGTGCCATGAGACCCGCGGCACTCAGGGTGACACGCGGGTACCGAACAGTCTCGACGGCAGCGGCAGAGGTACTAGCCTCAATGGCGCCACCAGACCTAAGCGTTAAAGCCCGTGCACGCATACACGAGCTGGTAGCAGAGGGGACAGGCAAGGTGATGGCTAGTACGACAGCGAGACGCGAACTCGAGGCGGACTGGCAGAATAGATGGAGTGAGTCTCTGAAGGGAACATGGACGAGGAAACTAATATCCGAAATAAAACCATGGATAGAAAGAAAACATTGTGAGCTGACATACCATCTAACCCAGATGTTGACAGGACACGGCTGCTTCCGAGCGTACCTCCAGCGAATCGGGAAAGTCGAAAGTGGGAGGTGCGTCTGGTGTGTGGACATTACTGATGACGCCGGTCACACGCTGCTCGAATGTGGGCGGTGGAACACCGAAAGAACACAGCTGGAGAGAGTGCTGGGGGTGCCGCTGACGGCCGAAAACCTTGTGCCCCCAATGCTGACCGACCAAACAAAATGGGACGCCGTTGCGGAGATGGCCAGGACAATAATATGCCGAAAGGAAGCCCTTCTGGCTTCTATTTGAAAACTATTTGAAAAAAACTACTTAAAACTTTCAAAAGTATAATTACACCAGAAATAATTTATTATATAAAGTCATTTGTTTGACTAATATTTTCAACTAATTATATTTTATATAATACATCTTATAATAAATAAAAATAATAATTTTATAGATTAAGGAACTATGATAACTCATTACTGTGATTTATAGTTTTATTATAATATTGTATTTCATACTTACTATTTTCCGAATATACCGGGTGTTCGATGAAAAACGCCCAACGCCATAAATTTGTTATATATTAATCGATTTGAATCAACTAACAAACAAATTGAATGGCCGTTTAAATACTCTGAAATGAAATTAATTATATATTTCCTTCATTAACAAATGATTGTGTACTTTGTAAATGGTTGCATATATTTTTGTTTTTTTTATACTAGACATAATTTTTCTGAATTCAGTGATACCCAATATGTTGATTTAAATTTCATATTTATGTCATAAAAAAATAATAATAAATCTTATTCATATGACATTTTCCAATAAATATAGTGTTCCTTGAAAAATAATCGGAACAAATGTCATTTGTTAACCATTAAAGTCAATCAATTGTTTTTAGTCTGTGTTTTACAGAAAATGACCTGGCGACTTGGGGTTTTTTAATGACAATTGCTGTCATTAAAATCGCTAAGCAACAAACTTTCATGCAAAAACAAAAATTAGTAGAGTAAATTGCCATCACTTATAATATTATGTGTGATTATGTTAGGCAAACTTTGTTTTATAATAAAACAGTAATGTACATTATATATTTTAAGTTTCTTATTTATTAGCTTTATATTTACTGTACGTGCGATGCATTTATATAGAATATTATCCCCTAATACATTTATTATTATTATAAGATAAAGTTTATTTTTAAATATCGATTTTCACTGAGTAATAATGGACACTCGTAACACATAACTTCACCATCAGCGTTAGAAACTAAGGTAATATCTAGTAAAACATTCAACAAGGAAATATTATAGTTGATGAAGCGTTCTGTACTCCGATACCAAAGGACAGTTCTATTAGCCAGGAAAGCAGGTAATGAGATTTTATACTTTATACAACTCCTACACAAAACCCGATCTCCGATATTTAACGACATCTGCACCTATGCTTTGAAACATGAAAATAGATCAAACGAGGTTATTTGAAATAACTTATTTCGCACCGATAGGGTCCAGAGGTGGTAGGGGAAGACAACAATCAAATTAATACTAGAAGAAAACTAAGTATTATACGGCATAATTCAAAGTTTATAAATCTGAATTTATAGATTTTTTTTAAAGTCAGATATTTTTGAGAGTTGTTCAGCGCGCTTCACCTTTGCTATTATTTCTCAGTCGGTCCCTACTTAATATATCATAACTATTTTATAACGCAATAATAAATATAGTTTTTCCTATCTAATAACATTTTTTATATTTCTCTATCTTAACTGATATGGTAGTTATAATTAATTAAATATAAGCAATTTTTATTTTTAAATTTCAACTTTACATAGGCGGAAGAAAATTTAAACAAAAATTAGAGGTATAGCATTAACTACAAAAAATCGCCCATAGTCTCCTCTATATGTCCATGCAAAAAATATTTTTATATCGATCCCCATTCAATAGTTATGATTTTTTTTTCCTTCGGAAAGTCATGTCATAAAAGCGAGGACAGGACACGCAATATGATGTTGCCGCTTAGAAATCGGCGCGCGCTTTGCTGTATGTAATTCAACATTCGTTTATTGTAAATTTTGAAATACTTGAGGAATTCTGTTAACACAAATTAATTTTCTAGTGTGTGTGTGCAATAACGGCGTGCAAGAATAAAATTTATACCGGTCCCCGTTGGCAATTTATAACATTATTTCTTTATAAATGAATATGATGCATATCGCGGAAATCTTTCGGAATTAATTTGTTTAGGAAATTACTGAATATTTTGAAAATATAACGAAACGGGTATTTATGATGTAGAAAAATAAAATATATATATATATTACCATCAATAACTTAATTATTTTGTTTCCAGGGGAATATAAAAAAATAGCCGGTTTTACTATAATTTATTCAATGTGATCTATAAAATATATACCTGCACAGAACTGAAAACTCGCATTGTGAAAGTAAAATATTATTTACTATATATTAGTATATCTGTAGTATATATTTGATAGAACGTATAATAATACTTTTAAATTAACACATGAACAAATGATGGATGAAGTTTAGAAAATAAATTAAACTATTGAAAACCAAAATTTCACAGTTTTTGTAAAAAAGAAGAGAGCCAAATGTAAGAACTTGTTAATATTATAGAAATAATTGTAAAACCTTTATTAATTATGTTCAAGAAATAATTCTCCATCAAATAGTTTGATAGACGAAAACATATATAAATTTTCTTTGCTGAACTATTTTTTTTTCAAACAGTGTTTGACCTGGTCCCCCTCATAGCTCCACTTTTTGAAAAAAAAACGACATTCTTTTTTGAATTATTTTACCATTATTTAATTTGAAAAAGAAGTACTCAATCGCTATTTTTGAGTACTTTACGTCTTTGTAGGGGGGCGGGGGTAGTATTTGGGCAGGCTGAGAAAAAAACAACCTTGTAAGGTTGTGAGTAAGTCTTAAGTAATAATAACAGTTAATTACGTGACGATTTTCGCAATTTAATTGACAAAAAACTTTTACATTTGCAGCGCCATCTCTCGACCAATAAAAAAATGTTTCGGATAAAACTTACATACTTTTTAACCGTCTATTAGAATCTGCAATAAAAAAATAGGGGTTTCCATTTAAAATTTTAAAGTTGCCCCCTGTTCCCGCCCCCCTTGGAGGGCTGGGGGGGCAAAGTCTAGGGGAAGTATTGTGATCGTGATTTTTTGTTTGCGGAAATATCCGTTTTGAGGTTCCCTGAGTTCATTACACTAATTTCTGGGAAAAAAAATTCTGTGTCTGTGTGTGTGTCTGTCTGTCGGTGGGCGCTGTATCTCAAAAACGAATTATCGGTTTGATATGTAACTTGAAACTTAAGGATTTATCGTTAAAAACTGGAACTGAAAAGCTTTTGGTGAACATGCATAGACCGGAAGTGGATGTTTATTTGAGACGTTTATTTGTTTTTTCATGATATTTTTCTAAATATGAATTTTTTTTAAAAACTGTTCAAACAAAAGTTAAAGAAAATAAAACTCTAAACAAGTTTTATTCGAACATATTTTTCATAAAATTCTTAACTTTTGAGAAAAAAAAAATAAAAATTTTGATATTTTTTGCCAATTGCTAATAAACGAGATACGTAAAACTTTTATTAAAAATAATTGCAGAGAATTCAAAAGTGAACAAATCATTAAGAATAGCCTTTTTACGTAAACCTCATAGTTTTCGAGTAAAATATAGGGAAAGTACTATGATGGCCACATCACCATTTTTTGTTTGTTATTGTAATAGGTTTAATATATAGGAAACCATGTTTAATTAATAATTCAATTTATAATAAAATGGTGATGTGGCCATCATAGTACTTTCCCTATATTTTACTCGAAAACTATGAGGTTTACGAAAAAAAGTTATTCTTTATAATTTGTTCAGTTTTAAATTATCTATAAATGTTTATCATAAAAATTTCATGTAGCTCCTATAGTTTATTAGCAATTGGCAAAAAATATCAAAATTTTCAATTTTTTTTTTGAAAGTTAAAAATTTTATGAAAACTATGTTCAGATTTTCACTCTCTTTAACTTTTGTTAGAATTTTTTTTTAATATTTTTGATATTAAAAAAATTATCGAAAAAAAAAACAAAAAAACGCCTCGAGTAACATCCACTTCCGGTTTAAGAATATTCACCAAAAGCTTTTCAGTTCTAGTTTTTAACGATAAAACATTAAGTTTAAAGTTTCGTCTCTAACAGATAATTCGTTTTTGAGATGCAGCACCCACCGACAGACAGACACACAGACACAAATTTTTTTTTTCTAGAAATTAGTGTTTTGGGTTCAGGGGACCCCAAAACGGATATTTCCGCAAAAAAAAAATTCAAAAAAAAATCACGAAAACAATACTCCCCCTATATACAGGGTGACTGATGAAAAACCTTTGGTGCTGTATCTCGCTTATTTTTGATCCGATTTGAATAAATAAAACATCAAATTAAATGATTTTTAAAAGATTTTTTTATGAACTGTACTGATATTTTTTCTTGCATCGAGTTTTTGACAAAAGACGATCAACTTTTTTTTTTTTCAAATGGCACTGTATATATATTTTGTACTGATCCGCAAGGAGATTTTTTTCTGAATCTAAATTTGTAAATGATTTTATCCATTCATCAAACCAAAGTCGAGAAATTGAGGATTAAAAAAAAAATTAAAAATCAAATACCCATAGTAAACAATATACAGAGCCTATTCCAAATGTCCAAAGTGACAGTGTCAGTCATTGGTACAATACTGCAATGATTTTTAATAATTTCATAATAAAAATGTTGCAAGATTTCAAAAACTGAAAAACGATTTCTGTAGAAGCACAAAATTCTAGTACATTTTAATTATGAAATAATTAAAAATCTTTGTAGTATAATGGATACTTGACTTTTTATTTATTTTTTTAATCCTCAATTTCTCGACTTAAGTTTGATGTATGGATAAATTTGTCTACAATTTTATATTAAAAAAAAAATCTCCTTGCGAATCAATAAAAATATATATACAGTGCAATTTTAAAAAAAATATGTTGATCGTATTTTGTCAAAAACTGGGTGCGAGAAAAAACAACAGTTCAGATCCTATTAAAGTCTTTTAAAAATGGTTTAATTTGATGTTTTATTTATTAAAATCGGATAAAAAATAAGCGAGATACAGCACCAAAGGTTTTTCGTCAGTCACCCTGTATACTATATAGGGAAAGTAATAACTATAGTCCACTTTATATAAATAATCTTAAATTTAATCAGTATTCAATTGCAATAAATAAATAAATATCATCATTTGTAAGTCTTCCTTTATATTTTTTTTTATTTACTAGTGTAAAAATTCATACAATAGATACAGACAAGTGATTAACACCCTGTGATATACAGGGTCGCTGATATGTATGGAAACGATTGAATATCTCATAAAGTAAGAGAGCTAGCGAAAAATGTTAGGATACAAAAGTTTTAGTGTTTTTTAAAAACTATCAGAATAAAGATACATTAAGTATACAGGATCAGTTAAAAAGTCAGGACGAAACAAACTTGCTTTTTCTTTAATGGAACACCCCGTATATTGTTCCATATTTCAATTCATCTCGAAATTCTGCACAAAATTGGTATGGCACATCATAAGGCTAAACTTAACCGTTTTAGAGATATCGAACTTTGAAAATCATTTTTTTTATAAATTATACAAAAATAGTTAGCCATCAAGTTACCAGTCAAAGGTAAGTAGGACATAGCGTTGTTATAGAGATGGAAATCTCCATAACAAAGCTGTGTCATTACACACGAAACTACTTCTGATTGGATAATTTTCGCGCGAAAATGATTCGTTTAAGTAAAACGTATATGATTTTCAATGTTTCAAATTGTTCATATTTAATAAATAGATTTTTGAAAATAAATTAAGAGTAATATTTGATTAGTTGATCGGTTAATCTGGTAGCTGGTATGTTTAGCTACTGTATTCAAAAATACAAACCAAACATTACGTGTCCAATTCAAGAAATTGAACAGAAGCGAGTATCAACACAGCGTCTCGGCGTACAACAGATAAGCGTTACCGATCGTCTAAAGACGCACTCACAGCGATAACGGAGCTCGCCAGCGACAGCGCATTGTCTCTTGTTTAGATACCATTTAGATTAGGCATTTATGTAAATAAGAATTGTATATAAATAGTGTAAAATTTAGGAAATAAATGAGAATTAACCAACTTTCACTGTGAGCTACTTGTATCTCACGAAGAGCCTGAAAACCTCAGAGTGCAATTCTCCTTTAAAATAAGTAAACTCTCCGCTGCCTTACAACCAGTGTAAATTATTATCAACAGCAACCAGTACCTAGGAGCCATACAAAAGCTCCACTTGTACCGAGCGCCCGTTCTCACCGCAGCAGAGCGCCATCAGCGCCTAGACGACGAAACCTACTCCGTTCCAACCAAAGGATACGGATTGTCGTCTTAGCACTTGGGGATCGAGTACCGAGTGTTTTGACTGACAAACAAACAATCAAAAAACGACCCGGCGTGACGGCACTCCCAGTGTTACCACTCCAAGCCAGGACATCACAAATCCGACCGGCCCCAACCGATCACATCTGCGTCCTCTCCAACGAAGACAACACCAAATATATAGGCCCAGCAGCGTACAAGTTTGAAAATGGAAAAACTGAATGAGCTAGGCAAACAATTAGGAGCGATTCTGGTGGAGGTTAAGAAGCCAGCGACAGCTCGCCTTCGAAGTAAATTTGCTTCCGATGCTAAGAAAATTTGGGATCAAGTGGAACAATTGGATGAAAAATGCCAAACTTTCAAAATACCAGACTACCCGTATCACCAAGGTAAATACCTAGACAAACTGCGTGCAAAATTCCACGAGGTAATCACAAATGCCGCCCTGGACAGTATATCTCAAGAAGAGAAAACAACGGGACAAACATCAGAGCCAACATCAGTGTCAGTACCAGATCCTGAAGTCATCAAGTTCCAACAGAAAATGCAATTTTTTGAAACAACGTTAAACAACGCTCTCCAGATATCAAATACAAGCCAAGACGGGATGAAAATGTGGATCACGAGTATAGAGCAGTTCTGGAATTAAATATTCAGAATGTATCTTTCTGTTCTGAATGTAATGACCGATGAAGATCAACAAAGGTATCACCGGCAATCAAACCATCAAAGCGAAGGCCCATTTGCGTAGTTTTTTAACCAGGTTGACCACGACGCACTCAGTGAGGCCCAACGCCCAATTACCAATAAAAAACATACCGACATTTGAAGGTGGATACGGCAAATGGACCAAGTTTCAAAGCTTATATGAACAAGCTATTCACAATAATCTCCACTTATCGGATATTGAAAAACTAGAATATCTGAATGGGTACGTACGTGGAGAAGCTTCGAAATTAATATCTCACCTACCGATGACCAGGGCCAACTACACGACAGCCTAAGGACACACTTAAACGACGGTACGATAACAAACGGCTGTTGTTGGCACAGAAAATAGATACACTGACAGATCAGCCAATATGTGAGTCATACTCTTCCGCACAACTAAAACAGTTACATGACACAACAATGGAATGTCTGCAAGTCATTCAAAACATGGGATACGACTTCGATTCCTGGGGCCCATTTGTCAGTAGAATCATTATCAGAAGATGACACGAACAAAATCTTTGATCAGAGTATGGAGTTTCCCCACGAAGTTCCCGAGCTGCCAAAGTTCTGACATTTCTAGAAAAACGATCCCTGTCCGTAGAACAAAATCGACCAATATTCTCCAGCGGAATGCCAGAAAACCACAAACAATGTAGAATCTGCCAGAGATATCATGATGTCTACCATTGTCCTACCTTCCTGGCATATAGTGTACAAGAGAGAAACAAGATTATCAGAGAAAGAAAACTCTGTATAAATAGCCTAAATCACCCAAGTACACAGCTCTGCCACAGCCAACAACGATGCCGTAAATGCAATAAATATCATCACACATTACTGCATAATGATCAGCATATTCCTCAACGTCGCTTAGGACAATCTCAATCTAGACAAAACCGCCCAGCACAACAAAAACAATCACAACCAGGCCAGTCCAGCAATTCACACGCAGCAGGGGTTCTGGAAATTAAAGACTCATTACCTACAGCACTAGTGAATATAATAACAAGCAAGGGCTCCCAGTTTACAGCACGAGTCCTACTAGACCAATGTTCACAATGCTCGTTCATCACGGAAACTGCAGCTCAAATACTAGGATTTCACGCCAAAAGGCCCACAATACAGTCTCTGGAGTAGGAAACATTACAGGCCAAATTTCCAGTTCAATGATAGAGGCAGTCCTACATCCACACAAAAGCAATGAGTTTAAGCTAGTAACACAATTGTACGTTTTACCACGAATCACTAGCCAGCAACCAGCATACCAGCAACCAGCATATCGCACACACCTTTAAGGACCAGTTTAAAGAAATTGATCTGACCGACGACACATTCAACTGCCCAGGACAAGTTGACATCTTACTCGAAACACGCCACTACAGCCAAATCCTTCTGGAGGGAATGAAGAAATATAATGGATTTCTTATTCAGAACACCGAGTTCGGATGGATAATATCAGGCGGAGATACCAAAATACATCCGGAAATAGTATGCTTATCTACACAATCTGGTGATGATCAAGATCTCTCACGATTCTGGGAAATGAAAGAGGTAGCAGTCCCAACAGAACAAACAGCCGAAGACGAGTTATGTAACATACACTACAACTTAACAACAACAAGAAGTTCCGATGTATGCTACACGGTTTCCCTACCTTTCATCGAACGCCCACCTAAACTCGGGGAGTCAAGAGACAGAGCAGTAGCAAGATTCCTCCAACAAGAACGACGATTGCAAAAAGATGAACATCTAAACAAAGAATACGGTAATTGTATGACCGAGTATCTGGATCTAGGACATATGGTCCCATTAAAAAACACTGAAAGTCGATCACGGGGATATTATATTCCGCATCATGCCGTATTCAAGACAGAGAGTACTACCACCAAACTCCGAGTTGATGCGTCGTGTAAAACATCAAATAATTGCGGTTTAAATGAAGAAATGTACTCAGGCTCATAACTTCAGAACAACATCACTGACATCCTTCTTCGTTGGCGGTTCCATGAAGTCGTATTTATGGCAGATATAGAAAATATGTACCGACCAATTCAAATAGCAGAGGAAGATCAACGTTACTAAAGGATTCTATGGAGATATAGCCCATCAGAGCCTATACGAGAATATTAACTCACAGTCACCTATAGAACCATGGCAGCATTCCGAAGATTTTCGGCACGAAGGGAACGAAGCAGCCACATGTATAGAGATAACGGGACAACTTTTATGGGAGCATCGAAACACTTGCAACAGGAAATTTACGCCTATACCAAAGATGGCGAGAAATATAAAAGTTAAAACAAGACTTGTGGAAGTGGGATAAATCATGTTAATGAAGGAAAAAATATTAATCCAGCAAATTGGAAATTGGCACGAATCAAAGAAATACATCCGGGAACCGACGGTAAAGTAAGAGCAGTCACAATAAAAGGAGCTGAAGGTGCAAACTACAAGAGAGCAATTACAAGCCTAATTCCGTTACCACACCATGCGGATTCCGAAGAAGTACAGAAACAAATTAATCCGCAGTCAACTACAACTCATGTAACCAGCAGTTCCCAAACGAAACCACGTTCACCTCTATTATCACCAGTCAGCGCCCACTGGGTTATATTATTAATAATGGGTCTTATCAAAACGACATCTGCTACATTCACGTTAAAGCAGGTGCCAGATGGCATCACAGTAGAGCAATTAGGATATGCTTACCTAAAACAAGGAAATTTCAGAATGGAAGTCGTGTATAGTAAAAAAGTTATTCAGGAGCAAGTACAAGCAGATGACTCTCTTGTTCATTATTTTAAGTTTGTGTGCGAATCGTCCAGAAGCCATAACCAAACTGTCGACTGCGAATACATGCAAGACCACTTAATTAAGCAGAGGCAACAACTACAGCCCATTCTGGACTATTTGGAATATCAGGATGTACCTTTAAAACAAACAAGATATCAATGAGGAGTATTAGGAACGATGTTAACAGCGGTATTTGGTGTTAACGATGAGGTATATCATGAATTGGATGACTTAGATAACAATCAACAAATTCTTCATAGTCCAAAAAAAGTTTTCCCTGTTTGACGACTAAACAAATCATGGTATAAATACATCGCAGTTATTATCCAACGTTATAAATGTAAATAAATAAGTTGAAGCGAATATTGATAAACATATATAAATGATAGTGCGAGATTTTAAATGGTTAATGTATAAATGTGTCAAAAGATCATTACACTAAATGATGAAAAATGTTAACTTTGTACCTGGTGTAGGATGTGAAAATTGAAATAAAATGGTTCTGGAACTTTTAGTTTTAGATTTTTTAAATTATCCACCATATTTCTGTCAAATTTTAAGAATTGCTGGTGATATTATGCCATTCGTATGGCTGACAAATGAAAATTTAGAGACAAATAACAAACAAATATCCTTATCTACAGGTATATCTAAAATATATTATTATTTAAGGTAGAAATGAAAACAGCTGGATCTCTCTTCTTCGTGTGCGTCATTATTTAACACTTATCAATTTGTTTGTTTTACACCAGTTAGTATTCATTTGCTGTTGGAGAAAATTGCAGTCAGATATACAATTGACCCTTCTATACAGGGTGTCCCGTTAATGCGGGGAAATGGCTGGACCATAGATTCCTGAGGTCAAAATATGACGATTTAACGCAACTTATCTATATCCAAAAATTTACGGTTAAGCCGGAATTTTGCTTCAAAGTTTCAAATTTTTTTATTTCTTTTGTTTATAACAATTGAACGCTTTATTTGATTTAAATGAAATTTATTTTTAATAACAACCATAATATAATACATCATTTCAGTTATTATGACTATTATTGGTTAACAAGAAGTATAAGAAACAGTAGTACCACCACATAAAAACTAAAATATTTTTTTATTTATGGATCTAATAAAAACTAAAAAAATACTACTTGAAAGACCATTTAATTTAAAAACTTTTTTATCTCTTAATAATATTTGATATCTTTTACGGTTTTCCCACAAAAAAATAAAATATATATTTTTTATCTAGTAAAAACAAAATCAAGTTTTTCATCGAATCGAAAAAAATGTTTTTCGTGGCCGTCTTTGTTTAAAAAATGTAAATTATGTATAATAATTACTATTTAGTGTCTTTTAACAATTAATTTTTAACTTTATTATAGTTCATAAATATTCATATTTGGAACAAACTGACATCTTGTTTGTATTAGGATTTTGCAAAGAAAATTGTTTGAAAAGTGTTAGGTGTTATTTTGATTTATTTTATTAATTGATATTATTTAATTTTTATTCAATAGAGTAAGTTTATTTACTTATTAATGAGTGCATAATGAGTATAATATATTCATATTTTATTTTTTGTGCAAAAACCGTACAAGATATCAAAAACTAGTAAGAGTCAAAAAAGTTTTTAAATCTAATGCCCTTTCAAGTAGATTTTTTTGGATTTTATTGGATGCACCAATAAAAAAACATTTTAGTTTTTAAGTGGTGGTACTACTGTTTTTTATACTTCCTGTCAATCACTAATGGCCAAAATAACTAAAATGATGTATGATATTATGGTACTTATTAATAATAAATTTAATTCAAATCAAATAAAGCGTTCAATTGTTATAAACAAAAGAAATAAAAAAATTTGAAACTTTGAAGCAAAATTCCGGCTTAACCGTAAATTTTTGGATATAGATAAGTTGCGTTAAATCGTCATATTTTGGCCCCAGGAATCTATGGTCTAGCCATTTCCCCGCATTAACGGGACACCCTGTATAATTTCATATCATCGGCAAATAGTAACTTTTCGCAAATTATGAGCAGATAAAAGCTAAAACTTGGTCCAGGATTAGGGCCTTAAGGTACATCGGAAGAAGCAGTATAGATTTTTGTTTTAAGCCCATTATAAAATTATAGTAAGGACTATTAATTAAGTTATTGTAAGAATTATCAAGTGATTAATTCGCAGATAAGTATACTTTTTTTTAAATTAGCAAAACCAATTGCAATTTCATTCGGAGTTTTATAATTAATATTTTTATTTGAGGATAGTTGTTTATTTCACTATCAATCTAAGACCAAAAGAAAGTAGGGTCGGACTGTATTTTGTTTCTAGTAGATTGAATAAATCATTTGTCTATTTCGTTTTAGATTAAAGATCTTAACTCTTAGGTGTGTGTCTTGTTTTATTTTTATATATGTATTATACTATATTTGTCTTTTGTCTTTATATTATTAATCAGTTCAATAAAGTATTACCGAAGATACTTTTTATGTTGGTTATCACAAAGTGGACCTTCTTTAAAGTAACAAGCTCATTTACAAACACAAATAAACAAATAATTGCAAGGAACCATGTGATTTGTATTTAATACTTTGATCCTCTTTCATAACTAAATTTATTACAAATTAGATGGATACAAATGTATACTTAGAGTTATGACATAAGAGATCCGGGGAGATCTCGGAAGAATGTTACTAACTACTAAAATAAAGCTCGCTTGTCCCAATAATCAAGTATCTATTGTACATTCAAATTGGCAATAACTTAAATTAAAAAAATATATATTATCAAATTGTTGACATTCTTCAGAAATAATAACTTAAATAATGACGTGTTTCCTTTACAAAAAGGACCTTTCAGTGGAAAGACGTAGGAAGGGGCGACCTATTGAATTAGTTTTTAAACTTCTTCAATAGGTAATCTGCTAAATCTGTAAAGATAAGATTTTCTAACAATAAAACTAATTAGGCAGTTTAATAAAGAAACACGTGTGAACATCTGAAATGACACGCCGCCAACATCGGTTACGGCCCCGAACTGACGTGCAGCAACATTGACTCGGGTCAGTAGTCGGATGGGTGACCGGTACCATTCACCATTGGGATACAATTAATGGTGCTTTAGAGTGATGGGGGCGATCCTTTAAAGTAACAAGCTCATTTACACACACACAAATACACAAATGACACATGGCGGAATGACCACGTGGTCGATAGCCTAACACTACTACTACCCACATCTGAAATGTAGTATGGTATCGTTTGACAAATGGCAGTGCACGGCAGTGATGACATCTTCCCTTAGCAACGCCACCTGTCTTCGACCACGGGTGTTTGATTGACCCTAGTAGCCCCTATACAAAAATCAATAATTCACAAATTAAATTTATGCATTCACCTGTTTGCTTGCGAAGTACTAATTTTCGCAGATTCTTTTTTACATTAATTAATATTTAATAGTGAACTGGATCTTAATAAATTTATATTACATAGGTGTGATAGATCCATTAAGAGTAAATATCTAGAGGTGTTTGTAATTGCGTTCTTAATAATTTTAAACGTTTCGTCCAATATTGAGGAAATAGATATTAAAGAGTATTACAACATAATTATTACATTTCACCAGGTTTTGAATAAATGATATATATGAATTATTGTCTATTAATAACATTTTCTAATCATAATTATAAATTTTATTTTTGCGGCAATTTTAATCTGCATCGAGATATATGATTATCTTCCAATAATTGTGTAAATGCTGAAATTTTAACAGAATAATTTTAATTTTACAATTTAAAACAATTAATAATATTCCAAATAATCGTAACGTGTTTTATTTTTACTTTCCTTATATCGAATATAGAGAAAGTATTGTTTTCCCAAAAGTATTTGAAATTTTCTTTTAACGGAAATATCCGTTTGAGGTCCCCTGAGTCCATTCCACTAATTACTGGAAAATTGTTTGTGTTTGTATGTGTGTGTGTGTGTGTCTGTCTGGCTGATGTCTGTCGGTGGGCGCTGTATCTCAAGAACGAATGATTCTATTGAGATGCAACTTTAAACATAAGGTTTTATCGTTAAAAACTGGAACCGAAAAGCTTTTGGTGAACATTCATAAATCAGAAATGGGTGTTTATTCGAGGCGCTTTTTGTTTTTTCCGATATTTTTCTAAATATGAAAAATATTATATAACTTTTTAAACATAAGTTAAAGAGACTGATAAAGTGAACAAGTTTTATTAAAACATGCTTTTATTTTTAATTTAATTAAAAACTAATAATTTTGACATTTTTTATATAACAAGTAATTGTAAAGAATTTAAAATTGAGAAAAATTAAAACAAAATTATTAAGAATAGCATTTTGGTGAAAACTTCATGGTTTTCGAGAAAAATATATTCCAATGTGTCCAGTATTACTACATCGCTGTTGGATCCTCTGTTTAAAAATGGTTATTATTATGTTTCACACACAAACATCTCCGTCGTGTTATTTGTGTATTTGTGCTCCCGTCACTTTAAGCGCCCAATCCAAATGACGAATGGTGTCGGTCACTCACCAATCCAATTACTGACCCGGACTAACGATGCTCTCGCTATCGCTGATTTAGCTGCAACCGTATGCACGCTCCGCCGGGGTTTTAATTACTAATATTTTGATGCTATTAAGTTATGTGTGGTTCCTGTAAACCAGCACCAAACTAATTTGTAAAGATATTTTTTTTCAATTTGTAAATGCTTATAAAATTAATGGGCATATATAACCAACAGTGAATCTAGGCAAAGCCCTATGAATATTATTTAATCACAATCTCTTCTTCTTTACATATATTTTCAGTTGCTGGTTTTGTTAAAAAAAAACTTTCAATTGTTATTATTCTTACATGATTTTTCTTTTCTCTACCGTAGTCCGACGCATCTTTTATTTGGTCGCCATCTTACTATAATCAAATTAATCAAATCGATCCAAATGAAATTTTTTCTTGACTATTTATAAATGCAATATTTGTTGCATTTATTTTAACAGAATACAGCCACAGCAATATACTTCCTTATTTAAAACTTTTACTTGACAGACACAATCATGCGGATTTATGTATTATTAATGGCTTAATGAATTATTCAATTATTTCTTATTCATTCTACCATTTAAAAAAAGCTACTTAAAATTTTCAGAAGTATAATTACACCGGAAACAATTTATTATATCAAGTCATTTAATTTAACTAATATTTTTAGCTAATTATATTATATATATATATATATATATATATATATGTATATATATATATATATATTATAATAAATAAAAATAATAATTTTATAGATTAAAAAACTATAATAACACATTACTTATTTTCCGTATAAGCCGGGTGTTCGATAAAAACCGCCAAGTAATAACTTTGTTATTTATTAACCGATTTGAATCAACTAAAGAACAAATTGAATTTCCGTTTAAATACTATGAAATGACATTAATTATATATTTTTAAAAATTAACTTAATTGACAAATGATTGCGTACTTTAAGTTTTTAAATGGCTGTATTTACTTTTCTTATTTTTTATGCTAGACATTATTTTTCTGAATGATACCCAATATATTGATTTTAATTTCATATTTATGTCAGAAAAAAATAATAATAAATCCTATTCATATAACATTTTCCAATAAATGTAGTGTGCCTGGATATAAAAATCGGAACAAACAAATGACATTTGTTAAAGTAATGTCAACCATTTATTGTTAGTCTATGTTTTACAATAAATGACCTGGCGGATTGTGATTTTTTTTAAAATTTTATTATGTGTGATTATTTTAGGTAAACTTTGTTTAATGTTTATATAATGTACATTATATATTTTAAGTTTCTTATTTATTAGCTTCATATTTACTGTACGTGTAATGCGTTTATATAGAATATTATCCGTTAATAAATTTATTATTATTATAAGATAAAGTTAATTTTTAAATTTAGTACTAATGAACGCTCGTAACAGATAACTTCACCATCAGGGTTAGAAACTAAGGTTATATCTAATAAAACATTCAATTACGAAATATTATAGTTGATAAATTTCCTGTACTCCGTTGCCAAAGGACAGTTCTATTAGTCAGGAAAGCAGGTAATCAGATTTTACACTTTATACAACTCCTACACAAAGCCCGATTTCCGATATTTAACGTGCACCTATGCTTTTAACTCTGCACTTTGCGGTAAATTAAGTTTATAATTGCGACGTTATGGGAAACAACAATTAAATAGCGCCGATGAACTGCTGCGATTTAAAGTTGTTCCTGTGCCGCACATAAAAATAGATCAAACGAGGTTATTTATTAAGCAAGCCTTTGCGTAATGTTTCAGGTAGAAAATATCATGTTATAAATAAACATTTATTTAAATAATAAATACGCATTAGTTTAAATGTTATAATAAGAGATTCTATTCGGTCAGTTTATAACGTTCTGTATTTTTCGAAAAATGTTACACAATTTACAAAAACGTAAATTTATTATGTAAAGAAGAAAATAATTTACAATTTTCTGAGGTAAACGATTTTTTGAAATTACCAACTTAATTTTATATGTTAGTACAGAATTTGTTTGAAATTACTCTCATCACTGTAAGAAAACAAAGTTGCTCAAAATTAAAAATATTTAATCTCTTATTTGTTAATAATATCTTATCTTCAAAATAATTATTAACACAAAAACTGTTGACTTTTTAAATTGAATCAGCAATCATAACACAGAAATCTTATTTAATAAGATTCCGCTCCTCAAATTAAGAAACAATTTTATAAATATCCTCTTCCAAACTTTATCCTTCGCCTTATCAAAAATAAAAAACAAATTTATAGAGACATTCAACTAACGGACGCACCTGAACTTAACAAAGACATTAAGAAACTAATTACGGACTATAAGACGGACACTTGGATCAATAGCTGTAGGAAAATTAACGAGTCAAAAGGTAAAAAGTTTTGGACTGAAATTAGAAAACTTAGTAGATAAAAAAAGACGGACAAACTACAAGAATTTTACGACCCTATCACTGACGAGACTATAACAGACCCAGACATTATCACACGTAAATTTGCAGACCATTTCAATTCTATTTATTCACAGACACAGGACCCTAACTTTGACCAATCGACCTTTCAACTTGTAAACGACTGGTACAATAATTTCTTTAGATTCAATGACAGTTCAAAACCGACGGACATTTTTACAGAAGAGGACTATTTCAACACTTTAAGAAAGGGCAAAAATACAGCGACTGGACACGACCTAGTACATAGACATATACTAAAATCCTTACCATCCTACATACACGTCCATATCCTCAACATCCTTAATTTCATTTACCAAAATAAATATGACCCCTCCGAATGGAAATTAGGAATAATCATTTGTATCTCCAAACGCGACTATCCTCCATTTCTAATTTCCAGCTACCGTCCAATTACTTTACTTCCCGTCCTAGGAAAACTGTACGAATCACTCCTTAAAAACAAAATACTATCCCACATCCAAGACCGTACCCCAAACTACCAATTTGGCTTCCTTCCAAAACGTTCCACTACCCTTCCTCTTATTATCATGACCTCAAACATCCAAACAACACACCTTGAAGGAAAGTCATCAGCCGTCCTGCCATTAGATATTCAAAAAGCCTTCGACTCTGTCTGGCATCAAGGTGTGTTGTATAAATGCTACCTCCTTAAAATTCCCACCCATATTATTTTCATTATCAATCAATTCCTTTCAAACAGATCCCTTAAAGTCAAAATCAACAACTCTTACTCCCCTCCTTTTTCTCCTGTACAAGGCCTACCCCAAGGTTCCCCTCTATCTCCGCTACTATATAACATCTTCTGTTTCGACATCTACAATCCTGATCCTCTTTACTTCAATCCTTCTAAATATCTGAAAAGTCAATTTCAAACACCATTTAGTATCAAACAAAACAAAAATCCCAGCTAGAGCCAAAATGTTCAGAAACTTATCCCTTCAACCATCAAATCCTTACCCTCTACTGCTTACGCAGAAATCCTAACCTAATCCCAAAATTCAAAACCCCTCCATTTACTATTTTCAAATTCATCGCAACACATCACGCATCATCATCAGAGACAGACTAACGTGACGCATCGACAAGGGAAAATCAGGGCTGAAAGACCGCCGGTCGATAGCCATTTAACAGACTAACCTCCCAACACTCATATCATCATAAATGTATTATATTTGTCTTATCTGTATTTTATTTTTATTTTTAAATAAAGATGTTGTATACATAAGATTCCACATGGTATATTACACTCTTTATTTATTACTAGGGTTATATTAAAAAATATTTATTATTTCAAAATTATAAAAAATGTATCATAAAGCTCAAACAATTTTATGTAAAAGATTTAGTTTTGGAGTAGTTTTGGAGTAGTTTTGGAGAAACTGATGAAACGGGTAATAACGGGTGTCCAACAATTATTGCAGTCCCGGGTGGCGTTGGAATCAAAAACGTAGGTCAATTCTTTCATGTGCCAAATAAATTTTTTTAATTTTAATTGTCAAACATAACTTAAATGTGCATGTAAAGTGTTGTTAACTTTAATAAGTAAGTCGAATATGTTTACTTAAGAACAGAAAAGGTTTTTATTAGAATCTTATTTTTGCAACGGCCGTCGTTTGGAAAATCGAGAATGGGAATATTCAATTGAACTAACGTCGCAAGAACTTCATACAAGATTTCCGCAGGTAATTATTAACAACAATACGTTTTCTCGTGATGTGACAGCTATTGTGCAATGTTTTCGCGATACAGGATCGGTGCAACGCAGAGAGGGTGCAGGCAGACCTAGTGTAAGAAATCAAAATGTTGTACAAAACGCAAGAATCACTATAGAAGGAGAAACTTCGACATCCGTTTTCCAAACGACGGCCTAATACACCCTAATTTCTATACGCTGCAACGTCTCAATTTTACTGAACTTTGAAAGCAAACATAGACAAACTTATGTAAATAAGATGCATATTATTAATATTATCAAATAGAACAACTATTCAAGATTAAATTAGTGCAATTTTAACTTTGTACGAAGAAGTTGAAATTTTGATTTTCGATCACGTTTTTCGCGTTCTGAACCACTGTGGGCCGTTGCGAAAGTAAGTATCTAATAAACTTTTCTGTTCTTGAGTAAACATATTGTAATTACTTATAAAAGTTAACAACACTTTAAATTCACATTTAAATTATGTTTGACAATTAAAATGTCAGTTCATTTATTTGGCACATGTAAGAATCGACCTATACACTATTCACGTTGTTTTTGCATAATGGGTGGCTATGATTTATATTTTTAACGTTGGACACACTATTCGTCAATTTTCCGTTACTCAAGCGCCTGACTTGTGAACCTGTCAAAATACATACAGTGTTGCTAAATCTCTCGCGACCATCATACGTTCATTTAAAACGAGATAGCATTGTTTGATAAAGTCCGTTATTTGTCAAAAAATTACTGATAAATTTCTTTAAAATTATTAGCGCTGAAATTAAAATAGCAATAAAAAAGTGTTATATTCAATACAGAAAAGATCTGTAAAATTTCAGCCGTGATGATATTTGTATTAGACTGCAGAACATATTTTCAGTAAGTAAAAATTAAGTTAAGTTCTTTTCATTCATCAATTGATTCCTAGGTGAGTACAAGAACAATAGCAAAGATAGTGCAGGAAAAAATCGATAATTTAAGCACCTCATCCTCTAACAAAAGAGTCAAAACCGTAATTTTTACCAATCACATGTTTAGGAAAGACCTGCAACAACTTATTTGGCAATATAACTCAAAAAATGAATGTTTTACGTTAGATGATCTTTTGGCTAATTCGCGAGAAAGTTTAAAATTTAAAGGTGGGAGAACAACTTTATACAAAATTCTGAAATTGATGGGATACAAGTATAAAATGGTAAACGGTCGCAAAATTTTATGTGAACACAAACACGTCGTTGTAGCTAAAATTACATTTTTCAGAAAATTTTTATAGTTTCAAAATTCTAGTGAAAATTTTACGTTTGTATATCTTGACGAAACGTGGATTTACCAAAATGGGTCGGCAATTCGTCGTTGGGTACACGATACAGATTTGAAAAGTAATCCACGCAAAATTGAAATTGAAGGGTCAAGGTTTACAATTTTACACGTAGGATGTCATTTAGGATTTTGAAGGGATGTGATTTATTGTTAAATTCAAAAAATAATGATAGGGATTATCATAAAACAATGGATGGAAACTTGTTTCAAAATTGGCTAAATAATCAGCTTATTCCTGCTTTGACAAAGATAAAAAATGTGTAGTGATTTTTGACAATGCGCCCTATCATTCGGTGCAGCTGGACAAACCATCTACATTTTCATCTAAAAAAGTCGAATACAGGAATTGCTGATTAAGCACAACGTAAAAATCAGGGATAACTTTTCGAAAAAGCAACTATGGAATTTGATCAAACGTTTCAAAATTATTAGTAATCGACGATATGTAACAGATGAGACATTGAGAGAATATGGACATTAGGTTCTTAGATTACCCCCATACCATTGTCAATACAATCCAATTGAAATGGCATGGGCATTTTGTAAAACCTATTATAACAAGCACATAAATTCGTGACCATCGTCTAAAGATAGAGCAGCGAATTTATGGCTTGAGTCTATTTCGAAATGCACTCCTGAAATGTGGAAAAGTTTTTGTAGACATTGTGAACAACTTATTTCGGAAGATTGGGCGAAATTAATGGGAAATCTTTCATTTGATAACATTTCCCCTTTAATAATTACATTAGGAGAATCCGACTCGGACTCTGATTGGGATTTTAATACAAATAATGATTTTGAATTTTCGAATGAAAAAATGGAAGTTGAATAGTTTTGTTCTTACACTGAATTGAAAAATTCACTATGTAAGTATGGATTACCACGTAGTAACGGTCGCAACCATTCTCTTTAGTTTTGTTCTTTTTTGTCAAGGATAGGTGTGTAAAAATTTGGAATAAAAGTTCGAAAAAAGTAAGGTAAAGTTATTAAAATAAGTAGATACAAGATTTTTTATAAAATTTTGTTTTAGGAATATTTTGGTTAAAATCAGAAATGTACTGAGAATTGGGTGATCTGGCCACGCATAAACTATCTGCAGTCACCATTACGATTAAGTTCTTTTAGTCAAGAAAATTAGAAAATTGCACATTTTAGAAGTAAACTTCTCAATATATATTTTTCTTTGCCTACTGAAATTCGAAAAATAATTTTAATTGTTAATTAATTAATAACATAATGAATTTAAAAGTAACATGGCTTGTGTTTAATTGTGACTATTTTTCTGCAGGAACCTAGTAAAACTGACAACAACACCCAAAATGTTGACACTACTTGTAACCTCAAACTTATAGAAAAATATCACCTAATTCAGCAGACAGTTTTAGTGCCAACATAAATGCTAAATTTCCATGGCATCCCATTATGCAAAAACAACGTGAATAGTGTATACGTTTTTAATTTCAACGCCACCCGGGACTGCAATAATTGTTGGACACCCGTTAGAAAGCCTGCATGGGTGTAGGGGAATCTCTGGCAAATAGAGAAAAATGGTGATGCGGCCAACATAGTACTTTCCCTATATTTTCTCGAAAACTATGAAGTTTATAGAAAAAGGCTATTCTTAGTGATTTGTTCACTTTTAAATTCTCTACAATTATTTGTTATATAAATTTCATGTTGCTTCAATAGTTTAGTAGCAATTGGCAAAAAATAACAAAATTTTCAATTTTTATTTTGTTCTCGAAAATTAAAAATTTTATGAGGAATATGTTTTAACAAGACTTGCTCAGTTTATCATTCCCTTTTACTTTTGATTGAAAAATTTTGTAATATTTTTATACTAAAAAATTATTGAAAAAAAAAAAACAAAAAAACGCCTCGAGTAAACATCGTTTTATTTCAGTTCCACTTTTTAACAATAAAACCTTATGTTTAAAGTTTAATCTCAATCGAGTGATGTTTTTGAGATACAGCGCCCACCGACAGACATACAGACACACACACAAAGGCACATTTTTTTCTCCAGAAGTCAAAGTACTCAGGGAACCCTAAAACGGATATTTCCGCAAAAAAATCACGAAACCAATACTTCCCCTATATACAGGGTGTCACGTTAATGCTGGGAAATGGCTGAAACATAGATTCCTGGGGTCAAAATATCTTATCTATATCCAAAAATTTACGGTTAAGCCGGAATTTGTCTTATGCATTTTTTTCAGTCATGGCTATCTATTGAAAAACAAATTCGTATTCAAGGACCGCTTGAAATATAATTTTTTTTATCTTGAAAAATATCACTTTTAGGTATAGGGTATGCTTAATATTTTTTGTAGGAAATTAGAAGCAGAATAATATAAAATTTAAAAAAATATACAAATTCATTTATAAAAAAAGACAATTTGAAATTTTAGAAAATGGCGTGTCTGATACAAAGGCAGGTTTCCTCAAAAGTGAAAATTTTTAACACTGGTACATAAACAGTACTTATGACCAACTATAGGAAAAAGAAAATTTCTTAAATTTTAAATAGAACATCAGAATATTTTTTTTTGTGAACCTTCGCATTTTACATTTTTTTCAGAAAAACGTCAATAACTCGAAAATGCCATATCGAAATTAAAAACCAAAAAAAGGTTCAAGTTATAAAATATTATCCAAATTATAAAATGAAAAAATATACACGGTGTTCCATTAAAAAAATGTTTGCTTTTGTTATACCGCAAAATTGGGACACCCTGTATATTTGAAAATAATTTTACGGCATGGAGATTTTTAATTCAATAAATTTTTATACGAAACATTTTTTTTCTATCTTTTACGAGAAAGGCGCTAGGAAAGCCCGACGCACTGTTGCAGGACCCTGTATAGGGGAAGTATTGTTTTCGTGCATGAAAAAGTCTGTGGGCGCTCTATCTCAAAAACGAATAATCCGATTGAGATTATTATATATTTTCATTCATATTAATTTTTTTTTGGAAAAAAACAAAAAACGGCCTCGAGTAAACACCAACTTCCGGTTTATGAATATTTACCAAAAGCTTTTCAGTTCCAGTTTTTAACAATAAAATCTTAAGTTTAAAGTTTCATTACAATCGCATATATTGAGAAATTAACCAACAGAATAAAAATGATTGAACATGAAGCAATAGAGGCAGAAGAATCACTTAATACTACAATATTTGACGCAGAGGAGAGAATTAAGGAATTAGAACAAATGCTAACTTCATCTAATCGTAAAATTTCCGACCTGCAAGATGAATTAAGTCAATATGAAGATAAAACACAGCATCACAAACCTCACAAAATAAACACAGATAAACCAACAATAAATGCATCTGAAGATTGTGGGAAATGTTATAGGTATATACAAAATATTGAACAATTAAACCGAGATCTTGATAGTATGAATATTCAAAATTTAGAATTACAAAATAAGATTGCCAACTTAAGTCAAGCTTTAGACAAAGAAAGCACACAAATAAAAGATAACAACGATCTACATCGAATGGAAACGTACAAACCGAATTCCAAAGTACTCCTTCTTGCAGATAATCATGGTAGAAATATGGCCAGTTTGCTCGCAAACATTTTCTCAAAACTGCAACTGCAACCCAATGTTACATCCATTTTTAAGCCAAATGCCAAGTGCTGCGATGTTGTAAGAAATCTGGCTAACTTGTGCAAAGACTATACAAAAGAAGATCACGTATTCATTCTAGCAGGAACTGTTGATGCTCTCAAGGGAACACCAATTGAGACTGAACGTTTAAAATCATCTGTAATACCTGTTATTGCCAAAACCAATGTGTATATCATTGAAAATCCACTATGGAGGAGAAGGCGTATTCTAAATTCAATAATAGGTACTGTTAATAATGTTCTTGAAAGCTGCGCAAAGGAACTAAAGTGTGGATTCATAAAAACTAATAAATTAAAAAACTTATATGTGAACAACAACTTTCATATAATAAGAAGTTCTAAATATAATATGTTGAAATCAGCTATTCATTATGTCATATTAGCTGAAAGCAACAATCGTGTGTTCAAGCCAATGACTTATAATTCGTCTTCGCCAAAAAACATGTTACTAACGCCGGAGTATCTCGAACCATAAATTGTTTATATTTTAATGCTCAATCTATCAGATCAAAAATGAATGAAATTGAAGCAATAATCAATGACAGAAACGAATATTTATCAATAATATGTATATGTGAGCACTGGCTCACACCAATGGAATCGGAGTCATTACTGATTGATAACTTTCATGTTGCGTCACATTTCTCACGTACAGTATATAAACATGGCGGTGTATTAATTCTTATTCGCAACAATGTTAAATATAAGGCGCTCAATTTCAATTCAGTTTCATCTGAAAAAGATTGTGAAATAGCAGGAGTAGTATTGCACAGTATAATCATTTTGGTTGCATATCGAGCACCAACGGGAAATTTTAGTCGATTTTTGGAGATTTTAACATTGGTACTGGATAGCGTAGACATTGTTAATAAAACAGTATATTTAGTGTCCGATTTCAACGTTAGATTTAACACAAATGAACCTAATAAAATGAAATTGGTTGATTTTCTCACTAGCTATGGTCTAAATATTATGGTTGATTTTCCCACGAGACTCAATAATACTATTGATAATTTATGCACTAATGGCATGTGTAATGTAAGGCCGCTTAATACATGTATATCCGACCACATTGGAATTCAGTTTAGTTTCAGGCATAGTACAAATCAAATAAAATATATAACTAACCAACAAATATGCCAACCCATTACTGAAATTGGAAAGTTCACACTCTTTCAATGTTTACAAGAAGAAAAATGGGATTTTATAAATTCAAAGGCCGATGCAAATGTATCTTTTTCAATATTTTTAAATATTTTCATAAGGAAATTTGATAGTGTTTTTCCAAAAAAAAAAACTACACTTAAGCGGCATAGAAACAAACCGGAAATAAATTGGTTCAGTAACGAACTCAAAGATATCAGATCAACTCTATTGTTAATAACAGAAGCATATAATCGCTTAAAAGATCCAGAACTTTTAATAATTAGAAACAATTATAGAAAATCATATAATAGAGCATTAAAATCTCATCGAATTAAAGCAAATAGTGAGTATATTTCTAATAAATGACACTGATAAATCTAACGTTGATCCGATAACTTTAATGTGTAATAAATGTATAGGCATTAATGTAAATGTGAATGAGTATTTTAAATTCTACGAGGTCTCAACAAGTGTTGTTTGTAAAGTAATACAAGGTCTGAAACCTAGTAAAAGTCGCGATATATATGGTTTGAGAGTAGACGTGGTCAAATCAACTCTAAATGCAATTATTGAACCACTGACAAAATTGATTAATATATGTATCAAATCGAACTGTTTTCCTGATTCGCTTAAGGTAGCTTTAATAATACCCATACATAAAAAGGATGATGTTAATGATCCGACGAATTATCGTCCTATCTCCCTCCTACCCATATTTTCTAAAATAATAGAAAAAATTCTATTGAATCAGCTCATAGAATACCTGGAGAGTAACAATCTGCTTAGCAATAGCCAGTATGGTTTTAGAAAAGAGCGATCAACTACAGATGCTATCCTAAGTTTTGTTAACAATATATTAGACTGCTTTGAAAAAGGGTTAGAAACAAACACAACGTTCTTAGACTTAACAAAAGCTTTTGACTGTGTCTCTCACTCCATTCTCATCAGAAAATTGTATTATTATAATTTACATCCTGATAGTGTAAAAATGATTTCATCTTACCTATCGGGACGAACACAGTGCACAAAATATAGATCCGAAGTTTCGTCGCCAGTCACTGTGATTCACGGGGTACCTCAAGGATCAGTCCTTGGGCCACTACTTTTCTTATTGTACATCAACGATCTCCCAGGTTGCCTTTCTGAGTCGGATGTGATTCTCTTCGCAGATGATACAACAATATCAAAAACGTTGCCTGTGGTTCCGGAAAGTTCTCAAACTCAGCCTGCTGACTGGTTTGCAAGTAACTGCCTAAAACTAAATTCGACAAAAACAAAGGAACTTCTTTTTACGCTGAAATCACCGCTTGTTGATTCAGCGAAATTTCTTGGCATAAATTTAGATACCCAGTTGAACTGGTCATGCCACGGCGAACACCTTGCAAATAGGCTTGCCAAGAATATATTTATGTTGAGAAATCTTGCTTCCCAGGTACCCAACGATGTATTGCGGCAGTACTATTACTCTCATGTCCAAAGCCACATCCAATATGGACTACTTGCATGGGGTCATTCAACAATTAGACATCGTATATTCGGTCTTCAACGACGAGCAATACGGATACTTGGTGGGAACGGATATAGAGAGGACTGTCGCAATACATTTATAAAACATAACGCGTTAACGCTACCTTGCCTCTATATATTTCAGTGCTTAATGTACATCAAGAGGCATATAGATATATACCAAACGCATGGATCTAGTCACACCTATTCAACGAGATATAGACACAATCTGGCAATTAACACGATCCGACTTTCAAAAGCTCAGACAGGTACTAGATTCTATGCCATCAAATTCTATAATGTACTTCCAAAATCATTTCGTGAACTGCCAGAGGCGCGTTATAGGGAGAGAATTAAAGAATATCTGATTCAAAAGGCTTACTATAAATGGGATGACTATCTCTATGAAAACCATTCACATTTACATATTTAGTGTCTGTTTTGTTTAATTTAATGTAATAAAATGTTTTTTAATTTTAACTTACTTTTTAACATGTTTTGTGCGTTTCATCCACTTGTAAATATTTTATTTCATCGGTTTTATACTTATTTATTTATTTATTTATTATCTAGTGTATCCTATTAGTCAGTATCATTAAATACTTTTAATATCTATTTTTACATTTATGTGCGTTTTATCTCTTTGTGAATATTTTATTTAATTTATTAATTCGTTTTATAAAATTATTGGTTACCTTATTTATTTATTTACTTATTTATGTGACAATTTATTTATTTTTAGATTTTGTCTCAGGTTTATATCAATTTTATAATATAACAGTGATAAAACTCTAGTCAGATATATACCTCTATATTATTTTAAAACATTTTTTTAACTTTGCGGTAGGTTACCTTATTATATTTATTTAATAAATTGACTTATATAACTATGCTATCGAGTACCTCTGACATTAAATTAAATTATACTGTGCAAACGATGTATTGTTAATTTAGGTTAAGTTTGTCTACTTTATATTTAAATTTAATTATACAATATGACAAGGGTAAAACAATTTCTGTTAATAACACAATAAAGATATAATTATCTATCATTCGTTTTTGAGACACAGCGCTCACCGGCAGACAGACAGACACACACACAGACACAATTTTTTGTTTCCTGAAATTAGTGTAATGGACTCAGGGGACATCAAAACGGATATTTCCGCAAAAAAAAAATCAAAAATAATCACGATCACAATACTTCCCCTATATATACTTCGTATACAGGGTGGCTGACGAAAAACCTTTGGTGCTGTATCTCGCTTATTTTTTATCCGATTTTAATAAACAAAACATTAAATTAAATCATTTTTAAAAGACTTTAATATGAACTAAACTGATATTTTTTCTTGCGTCCAGTTTTTGACAAAGGGCGATCAACTATTTTTTTCAAATTGCACTATATATATATTTGGTATTGATCCGCAAGGAGATATTTTTGTGAATATAAAATGGTACAATTTTATCCATACATCAAACTAAAGTCGAGAAATTGAGGATTTAAAAATAAAAATAAAAAATCAAGTATCCATAGTAAACAATATACAGAGCATATTTTAAACGTCAAAAGTGAGAGTGTCAGACATTGATACAATACTGTAACGATTTTTAATAATTAAAATGTTGCAAGATTTCAAACACAGTACTACTACTACTGTACTAGAATTTTGTGAAATCGTTTTTCTGATAGAGTAATTCCATGTTCCGACAAATTTGGAAGACTGGTGTCTAATGATTGTTGTGGAATATATTTTTCGAGAATTATTTAGAGTTAACGAGTAGTGCGGTATATTAGGAGACAGAAAAGTAGGCCCCCTTTTACGAAAAATAAAAAAATAATAAAAAAATGGTGATGTGGCCATCATAGTACTTTCCCTATATTTTTCTCGAAAACTATGAGATTTACGCAAAAAGGCTATTCTTAATAATTTATTCATTTTTTAATTCTCTACAATTATTTATTATATAAATTTCATGTAACTTAAACAGTTAATTAGCAATTGTCAAAAAATGTCTAAATTTTCAGTTTTGTTTTTTTTCTCGAAAGTTAAAAATTTTATGAAAAATATGTTTAAATAAAACTTGTTCAATTTTTTATTTTTCATATTTAGAAAAATATTACCAAAAAACAATAAAACGTCTCGAGTAAACATCTACTTCTGGTCTATGAATGTTTACCAAAAGATTTTCAGTTCCAGTTTTTAATGATAAAACCTTAAGTTTAAAGTTTCATCTCATTCGGATTATTCGTTTTTGAGATACAGCGCCCACCGACAGACAGACAGACACACACAGACAATTTTTTTTTTCCAGAAATTAGTGCAATGGACTCAGGGGACCTCAAAACGGATATTTCCGCAAAAAAAAATTTTCAAAAAAAAAATCACGATCACAATACTTCCCCTACATTTCATATAGGGAAAGTAAAAATGTTATTGTTACCTAATAAACGTAATAAATAATTTTCTGGATAAATTGCCAATAGCAGTACTGACTACAATCGGGTTGCATGAGGACGGTGCTACACCACATATATTTAGATTTTTTAATATTTGTTTTAGTTCCTTCTTCCCTTTTAAAATACATTTTTTGTTGTTCTTTATGTTTACATATTCGAAAGAAAATTCTCTATTATAAATACTAATAGAATATGTACTTCTTTATTTATTTTAATGGTGCAATTATTAAAAATAATTGCAGCATTGTACCAATGACTGACACTGTCACTTTTGATATTTGGAATAGGCTTTGTCGATTGTTTACTATGGGTACTTGATTTTTAAAATTTTTCCAGAAAATCCTCAATTTCTCGACTTTAGTTTGATGAATAAATAAAATCATGTACAATTTTGTATTCAGAAAAAAATCTACTTGCGGATCAATACCAAATATATATACAGTGCAATTTGAAAAACAAAGTTGATCGTCTTTTGTCAAAAAACTGAATGCAAGAAAAAATATCAGTTCAGTTCATATTAAAGTCTTTTAAAAATGATTAATTTGATATTTTATTTAAAATCGGAAAAGAAATAAGCGAGATACAGCACCAAAGGTTTTTCGTCAGTCACCCTGTATAGGGAAAGTAAAAATGGTGATGTGACCATCATAATATTTTCCCTATATTTCTCTCGAAAACTATCAGATTTACGCAAAAATTCTATTCTTAATAATTTATTCACTTTTTAATTCTCTACAATTATTTGTTATATAAATTTCGTGTAACTCCAATAGTTTAATAGCAATTGGTAAAAAAATATCAACATTTTCAATTTTTATTATTTTTTCTCGAAAGTTAAAAATTTTATGAAAAATATGTTTAAATAAAACTTGTTTACCTTCTCATTCCCTTTAACTTTTGTTTAAAAAGTTTTGTAATATTTTTTATATTAACTAAAATATCGCAAAAAAACAAAAAACGGCCTGAAGTAAACACCCACTTCTCGGAAAATCGGTCGGCACCAGCAATGGAGTCGGCCGACAGCTGCAGGCAGAGGCTGCCGAGCGCGTCTCGGGTGGTGGATAGGAGCGTGACCGAGAAATCGGCCAGTAGCTGGCATAGGGTCGGGCAGGTGGGCCACCCCCGCTGCCGCGAACCAACTCCCCCAAGCTACGGCGTACAGACATCGTGCCTAGGGCTGCATGGCACAGGGTTAAGTGTCGCGAACGATTCCGTTGGGACACCGGGCGACCTCCCAACGTAGTGAGCCTTCTGTGCGTATCGGGGCACTGCGCACAGCGACCAGTTACTTCCTCCGTACTCGTGGGAACAACAATGGACCACCAAAAATCAAAAACAGAAACTACCATAGGGGGCTCTTCGGAGAACCCTACCTCCCCTGGTGCCGCCACGGCTGAACCTGAACGACCTAAACAGCGTTCGGGGGCGGCCAGATGACGCCAGAGGAGAGAGAAACTTGACCAGAGGGCAGGGACGCCTAAGCGTAACCTACCTCAGGGAGAGCAAGCGTTAGGGGAGGGGTCGCACCCGCGACGCCCTGCACCAGCGTCAGCACCCGGCTCGTCAGGAACGCAGAAGCGAAACCTGTCGAGGATACCCAGAGACGAGCATAAATGCAGAGGAAGTCGAGGCTATCAAAGTCTCGATAATCCAAAGCATTGATGCTACGGCGAAAGGACAAGCCTCACCGAAATTTCAGGAATGCACCCATAAAGGGGGATTCCTGAGAATAGTATGCTCCGACCTTCCAACCAGGACATGGCTCGAGAGCATAGCCAAGGAGAAGAATTTCCTGAGGAACGAAAAGGAACTTCAGATCATTGATTTGAAGGACCTACCGGAACCCAGGAGAGTACTAACGTGGGCTCCAGGACCACCAATAGAGGCCACCACCTTCCTCAAAAGAATATCGGTGCAGAACAACGTAAGCACCGATACCTGGAGAGTAGTCAACCAAAAACCAAGGGAACTCAGTACATCATACTGATGGACAAAGTCTCTTGGGGGAAGGTGAGCGAAGGGAAGAAGTTGCACTTCGGCCTTTCAACCATCACCCTCAGGGCGCTGGCGGCAAAAACCGTCGGCAGACCTGAGGAGACCCAAGAGGTAGCAATGGAAGGAATTCCAGTGCCCGGAGAGGGAGCAATGGACGACAGTCCGTTGCCCGAATCGCCGAAGGGTAATGTTCAGAATATATTAATTAATCTACAGATTAATATACACCACTATAAGGCGGCATCTGCTGCCCTCAGTGCATATATCCTAAGAGAAAATATTGACATTGCACTTGTACAAGAGCCATGGCTTCACAAGGGAATAGTAAAGGGGTTAAACATACAGGGCAGGCGACTGATTGTCGCCGAACCAATGTGTAACCCACGCACATGTATAATAGCAAAACATGGACTGAATTTAATGCCATTATGGGACGTATGTTGCAGAGACTTAGTGGTAGCACGGCTGGAAGTAGTAGAAAGGGGAACGCGGAGGGAGTTTATACTCGGATCCGGTTACCTTCCCTACGACCAACCAGGACCACCGCCGCCAGACGAGATTCAGCGGCTGATACACAACGGGAGCCACAAGGGAATACCGCTGATCCTTGGATGCGATGCCAACGCCCACCACATTATATGGGGGAGCACGGACATCAATCCAAGAGGTGAGAAACTATTAGATTTTATCTTAGAGAATGACATTGAAATAGTAAATATTGGAAATGTACCCACGTTCGTAAACGCGGTGCGAAGCGAAGTAATTGACATAACACTTGCCTCAAGGCAAGTGAAATGGTAAAACACTGGCATGTATCTGAGGAACCATCACTCTCAGATCATCGATATATACGATTCGATATCGAATCAGAAGAAGCATCTGAAATCCAAAACAGAAACCCGAGGAGAACTGACTGGGACCTATACAAAGAGGTACTATCCAGCCGAATCGGGGACTGTCCAACAGTAGCGAGAATAACGCATGAGTTAGAGCTCATGGTGCAAAGCATCACAGACTCTATTAATACTGCGTTTGAAGCAAGCTGCCCAAGAACTACCAAACCTACCTCAATCAGGGTCACCTGGTGGAACAAGGATCTTGATAGGGCTAAGGCACGCACCAGAAGACTGTTTAATACAGCCAAGAGAAACGGTGAATGGGCGCAGTACAAAACGGCCCTCACGGCATATAACAATGCCATTAAAAAAGCCAAGAGGGAATCTTGGCAAAAATTCTGTGGGGACATAGAAAGTAAACCCACAAGCTCCCGTCTACTCAAGACGCTCAGCAAAGATAATGCTGGGAACATCGGCTCACTGCAGACCAAAAATGGAAAGTACACAGATTCGGTAGAAGAGACCCTGCAGGTATTACTGCAGACGCACTTCCCGGGTTCTGCAGTACTTGAAAATCCTGTTTCCGAGGACCTAAGCAAGCCCAACGCAGGGGCTCCAAAACGGGACTGGGAAACAGCGAAAATGATAATCAGACCAGGTGACGTTGAGTGGGGAATTAACACGTTCAAACCATTCAAATCACCAGGTCCTGACAGGATATATCCTATCATGCTACAAAAGGGGATAGCAACGCTGAGGAAACCACTATGTGATATCCTCAGAGCAAGCCTTGCCCTTTCATACATCCCAAGCAGCTGGCGGACTGTAAAGGTGGTATTCATACCTAAGCCAGGGCGTGATTCATATGCCCAGGCTAAATCTTACAGACCGATCAGCTTGTCATCATTTATGTTAAAACTACTAGAAAAACTAGTAGACAGGCACATACGGGAAGGAGTTTTAAAGCACTCGCCACTACACCGTCAACAATATGCCTACCAAGCGAGAAAGTCATGCGAGCTAGCAATCCACCAGCTAGTGAGCAGATGCGAAAGGACCCTACAATGTAAAGACGCTGCGTTAGGGGCCTTTCTGGATATTGAAGGGGCGTTTGACAACACAACCTTCAACTCCATAGCAACAGCAATGGAGAAAAGAGGAATTAACCAGCAAGTCCGACAATGGGTAAACAAGATACTCAGAAGTCAGACTGTGACGACTACCTTATATGGAAAAACAGCAGAAGCGTTAGTCGCTGGCGGGTGCCCGCAGGGAGGTGTTCTCTCGCCGCTCCTATGGTGCCTCGTCATGGACGACCTTCTGCTGCTACTCGAAAGCCAGGGCATATATGCACTGGGGTATGCAGATGATCTGACCATTCTAGTAAGCGGGAAGTTTGGGACCACTGTATCAAACTTGATGCAGAAGGCACTAAATACCGTAGAAAGATGGTGCAGGAAACCCGGTCAAAACGGCGATCGTCCCTTTTACTAGGCGACGAAAAACCAATGACATAAAATCACTACGTATGTATGAAATGGAAGTTCCAATCAAAAATGAAGTAAAATATTTAGGGATCATACTTGATACCAGATTGAACTTCAACTTCCACCTAGAGTTCATCAGCAAAAAGGCCATGAGAGGACTTTTTGCGACCCGAAAAATGGTAGGACGCACATGGGGACTGAGACCCAGTATGACCAAATGGCTATACACTGTGGTCATAAGACCTATAGTGACATACGCGGCGCTCGTTTGGGGAGAAAAGACCCAAACCAAAAGTGCAGAAGTAAAACTCGAAAGAGTGCAAAGGCAGGCGTGTCTGCTAATCACTGGGGCAATGAGGACAACGCCCACGGCGGCCATGGAACATCTATTATCGCTACCACCACTACATTTATTTGTAATGATGGAAGCTAGACAGGCAGCCTATAGGATGCACATAAATGGACATACTTTAAATATAGGGCCATCAAGACCGGCAACATTTAAAGTACTGCAAGAAGAAGAGACACTAACAATGAGGTCCAATTTCACCAAAATCGTACACCCATCCCGCAGATTTAAAACGATCATACCACAGCGGAGTGAATGGACAAATGGAACATACCCGGGACCGAGTAAAGGAACCATGTGGTACACAGACCGGGCCAAAAATACTAAAGGAACCGGGGCTGGTATCTATGGAGGCTGCAACCGCAGCAAACAATTCCCGATTGCTCTGGGGAAGCATGCCTCTATCTTCCAGGCTGAAATAGCCGCCATTGACTGGTGTGCTCATCACTTAATGGAGTCGGGACTTAAAGAAGGACCAATTACCATTATGACAGATAGCCAGGCAGCCATAAAAGCGCTAGCCTCACCGATAGTGCAGTCCAGTCTGGTCATGACTTGCATAAACAGACTGGACGCACTGGCGACAACAAGAGAAACACAGCTAGTATGGATACCCAAGGACCAAAGAATTGTTGGACACTTGGGGGCCGACTTACTGGCTAAACAAGGAGCAGCAGGTGAATTCATAGGACCTGAACCCGCTTTCGGTATACCCCATGAAACCGGAAAGGAAATAATCCGACGCAAGCTAGCAGAGGAGCGCAAAAAGGCATGGCAAAACCAAAATGGAATGAGGCATACAAGACTCTTCCTAGATGGTTCGGTACCTGACAGCATGTTGAAGCTGTCTAGACTGAACAGACTGAAACTAAGAAAAATCACAGGACTAGTCACTGGACACTGTGACCTGAACAAGCACAAACATAGGGTGGGCATTGAGAAAAGCCCCCTATGCCGTGGGTGTCTGGAAGAAGAGGAAACCCCCGAACACCTACTGTGCACTTGCGAAGCATACAAACAAGAACGCAAGGCGAAACTCGGGAAGCCCATGCTTCCTGTAGAACAGCTAAGGAATATCCCCTGGCAGAAACTCCTGGACTTCTTAGAAGATACAGGAGTTCAAAAGGAGTAAAACAGCCAGAGGCGCACAAAAGGCCCACGGAGACCGCAGTGCAGGGACGCTAAGCGACACCACCTCGTGAGGATAAAAAACGCTACTTGATGATTCTCTTTTCGAAAGATATTAGCAATCTGTTCGCTGGTTTTTCCAAAGTGAAAAAAGTAATTTAAATACATCGTTCATTCCGCTCACATACGTTGGAAAACCAGCGAACAGATTGCTAATATTTTTCGAAAAGAGAATCATCAAGTAGCGTTTAAACCTCCTGGAAAATTATCAAACATGCTATTCAATGCCAAAGATAAAGTCAATCCTCTTAAAAAAATCTGGTGTGTATGAGATCCGTTGTTCAGAATGCAATAGTGTGTATGTAGGTCAAACAGGACGAAGTGTATCAACTCGTTTTTCCGAACATCATCGTACTTTTCGTCTTAATCAAGTCACTAGTTCTTTTTCAAATCATTGTTTAGAATGCAAACACCAATTCCCGGATATAAATAATCTAAAAATTTTGCATAATTGCAACAAGGGCGCTAAGCTTAATCTCCTGGAGTCATTGTAAATTTTCAAACAGAGCCGTAATCCGTCGGTAAATCTTCTTAATGAGCAGACCGAACTAATCTTTTCGCCACTTTTTAATCTGGTACTACCCTCCCGAGATAATCCGCAAACAATTAGCGGCAGGTATATTCCCTCACCCCAAAATAGTTAGTATAAAATCACAATTTCATCAATTTATAATTCACTTGATAATGACGATAAAACGTCGAAACTCGAGTCGTGCTGTGTTGTTTAGATTTATATAATTGTGCCTACACGTTATATAATATTTTTACAATAATTATTTGTGGTTAAAACATAGTGAATTTTTCAATTCAGTGTAAGTATGGATTACCACGTAGTAACGGTCGCAACCATTCTATTTATTAAAGTAATAAATGATAAAATGTATTTTAGATTGTTTAAATGTGACTATAACATGAAAAATTATCAACAAAATTGAATTTAAACTGATTTCATTAAATTAAATTAGCAAGCAAGTGTTTATTCACTCCCATAACTACCTAACCAAATTCAAATTCTAGAAAAATAGGATAGAGGAAATTTAAAAATCCCAATTCAACCATATTCGATTTCATATCATCATTTCATCCTTTTAAGCATTAACGACTGACGCCATGACTGGACAACACAAGGCAGAAAACCTCTGGTCGATAGCCTTTTGACAGATTGACTCACTAACGCCTCATTCATTATTCACTATGTTATTGTAAATATTGTAAAATTTGTCAATAGTAGTAGTAGTAGTGACATATATTTATTGACAAATTCTGTACATATTTACATTAAAATGATGATTAATGAATGATGTGTTAATGTATTAATCTGTCAAAAGGCAGACCAGAGGTCTTTCTGCCTTGTCTTGTCCAGTCATATGGCGTCAGTCGTTAGTGAGTAGATGCATGAAATGATGAAATGAAATCAAAAATGGTAGAATGTGGGTTTTTAAATTTAGGGATTATGTTTGGGTTTCTAGGAAGACAGTATAGGGATAATATGTGAAAGTTAAAAGGATTTTTGGCGAATTTTTCTGATAGGAATCGAAGACGTTCTAGGATGGGGATAACTAAAATAGTGTCATAGAGGAGCTGATTCGAGGGATTGTGTAGAGGATTAAGAGGATGACGGAGTTTTTTTAGGGTACGAAGGGATGCTCGCTCGCTAACTTCAATATTACGGGAGGTTGGATTGCTGGGGTTGGGATAGAGGGCACAACCATAGTCAAGTAGTGGGCGGAAGATCATCTTGTAAATTTTTACGGCGGTTCTGGTATTAATACCATTGTTTTTGTAAGTTAAACTTCTAAAGCATTTTGCCCTAGAAACAATTTTGCTTTTTGTTATGGCTGTATGTTTTTTAAAATTAATTTTTTGATCTATGGTTATGCCCAAGTACTTAATGGAAACTGAGGGAGGGATCGCAGTTTGGGAAATATGGACTTTGTGAGGTGAATTATTGCTGCGGTGATAAGGGATTAGGAGCTGTGATTTGTGGGGATTGATTTTAATGCGCAATTTTGCAAACCATCGTTGAAGGGAGTCAATAAGCTCTTGGAGGAATTGGAGGGCTTTTGGTAGTGTGGGAGCATGTGTGATTAGGGCAGTGTCATCTGCAAATTGCAGGAGGTATTTGGATGGATTAAAGTAGAGAGGATCAGGGTTGTAGATATCAGCACAAAAAATGTTATATAACAGAGGTGAGAGAGGAGAGCCTTGAGGGAGTACTTGTTCGGGAGTAAATGGAGAGGAGAATGAATTATGGATTTTGACTTTTAGGGATCTATTACAAAGGAATTGTTTAATAATGAAAATGATATGAGGAGGGATATTTAGGAGGTGGCACTTGTATAGTAAGCCTTGATGCCAGACAGAGTGGAATGCTTTCTGGACATCCAAAAATAGAGCTGTTGAGGCTTTGCCTTCGAGGTGGGATGTTTGAAAATTTGATACTAGGATGGTGAGTGGCAGGGAAGTTGATCTATGGGGAAGAAAACCAAATTGGTATTTAGGGATTTGATTGGAAATTAGAGAGAGGATTTTGTTTTTGAGAAGGGACTCGTAGATCTTTCCAATAACAGGTAGAAGGGTAATAGGGCGGTAGCTGGATAATAAGGTAGAGGGTTGGTCGCGTTTGGGGATACAGATTACAATTCCTACTTTCCAAACCTTCGGAAAATATTGATTTTTATATAGAAAATTGATGTTGTTAAGGATGTAGTCGTGGATGTGGAATGGAAAGGATTTTAGGATGAGTCTATGTATGTGGTCATGTCCAGTCGCTGTATTTTTCCCTTTCTTTAAAATACTAAAGTACTCGTCGTGTGTAAAAATGTTAGTCGGTTCTGAACAGTTGTTTTCTTCAAAATATTTAACGTACCAGTCATTAACTTTTTTAAAATTAGTCCGGTCAAAGTTGGGGTCCTGTGTCATTGTTTGTCAATAAATATATGTATCTATCTATCTAGGATAGAGGAGGGGCGGCCCTGAAAGCTTCGCACACGGGCGTTCAAGCGGCTAGCGGCGGGCCTGACGAAAATCAATAATTCACAAATAATTATTACATTTCACCAGCTTTTAAATCAATGATGTATGTAAATTATTGTCTATTAATAACATTTCCGAATCATAATTAAAAATGTAGTAGTAGTAGTAGTAGTAGTAGTAGTAGTGTTAGGCTATCGACCACGTGGTCCTTCCGCCATGTGTCATTTGTGTATTTGTGTGTGTGTAAATGAGCTTGTTACTTTAAAGGATCGCCCCCGTCACTCTAAAGCACCATTAATTGTATCCCAATGGTGAATGGTACCGGTCACCCATCCGACTACTGACCCGAATCAACGTTGCTGCACGTCAGTTCGGGGCCGTAACCGATGCGCCACCACCGGCGTGTTTAAAAATGTATTTTTGCGGTAATTTTAATATGCGTCGAAATATTTGATTATCTTCCAATAATTGTTTAAATGCTTAAATTTTAGCAGAATCCTTCTAATTTTACAATTTAAAACAATTAATAATTTTTCAAATAATCGTAACATGTTTTATTTTTACTTTCCTTATATGGATTATATTGTTTTGTAACATTTTGATTTTTTTTTTAACGGAAATATCCTTTTTGAGGTCCCCTGAGCCAACACTGCACTTGTACTGCAAGCCTGGAAACTGAATGCTCGCTCTGCCTGTGACGTCACAGAGGAGGGTCATCGTTTCGGCCTGACAATCGGGTGGCAGCGAAAACATTCGTATATTTTCTTGGTGCTTGGGGTTTCGCTTGCTTATTATTGAAAATCCGAATTCAAATCGAACGAAAATGGTCATGCCCGTCGCCAGCCGCTTGAGCGCCCGTATGCGGAACTCTCAGGGGGGCGGCCCCCTATCCTATTTTTCTCAAATTTGAATTTGGTAAGGTAGTTATAGGAGGGAATAAAAAAAAGCAGCTATAATAACCAAACAATTTATTTTAAAGTCTACAATATAACTTAACTGTACAGGCAAGTACCTATAAAAATTTAACTTTTCTTGCGTTTACACGAAATTAGCTATTATTTGTCTAGTATCTAAACTATCTAGTATTTCAGATTCTATAGAAATAATAGATAAATTACTCAGTCTTGGTTGATGCATAGTTGACCTTAAATAATTCTTAATCAATTTTAACTTAGAACAAGATCTTTCTAAAGATGCAACTGTACATGGTAGAGTAAGGAATATTCTTAATGCTATTGATGTGTATGGAAAAGTTGGCAGTAAACCATTTGTGTAAAGATATTGCAAAACTGTATGTGGATCGGTAGAGTGATTTTCTACAAAATGTAGCTTCAATGCGTTCATTTCATTGTACAAATCAATACCTTCAATGTCAGCTTCATTTCTTGAATTGTCTTTGAGTTAGATGGAAATCTTTACAATGTTTCATAAATTTTTCCTTGGGGCTACTAAATAATGAACTACAAAGAAAGCCAAACACGTTGTCTAAATTTTTAATTCTTCAAATTTATTTTTTTTAAGGAAGTTAATGTCTGATCTAAAATTCTAAAAAAAACTCTACTTTGTAATTGATTTTTGGATCTTATATAACTTTCAAAATGTATGCATATTGGAATATTCATTGTTACATCATTTTACTTAAATAATTAATTTCTTTCAAAATTTCATTCCAAACTACAACAGAGCATATAAATTTATAATTTTGAACCTTTAAATTGAGCGAATGCGCTTTATGTGTTGTGGCACTATCCCACTCAGACGTATTTTCAGATATTTCAAACAGAGAATCAAATATATTTTCTAGATGATACCGCAATGGTTTGATCGCGTCAATTCTGCTGGACCAGTAGTTCTCAAAACATTTAATTTTAAATCTGGTAAATGTCAACTATCTTTTGTAGACAATGAAAAGAAAAAATAGATTTCTTGAATTATGTCGAAAAGAATGATAATTTGGTGCGTAATATTTACTGCATAATTGACTACTAAATTTTAAGCTATGAGTTGAGCATGTAACGTAAAATGCAAGATTATTAATTTCCAAAATCTTTTTCTGCAACCTATTGTGTTTTCTACGCATGTTAGAACCATTTAATTGTGAAAATAAATTCAAAACAAAATTTAATAAATCCACTCCAGTTGAACTGGTGACTATACAAAAACCAATGAAGTGTTCGCATACCTCTACTTTTTTATTTGTATTGTTTAGATAAACATATCTAAGTATTACGATTATTTGTTATGTATGGCTTGCATTCGGTACTACTGTCTAATATGTCAGAAAAAATATTTTGATTCTCTAACTTTGCCCAAAATACATTTTTTTATCGCTGTGTCGAGTAATTCAAATTTGTATTTGATCCCCTAAATAGCGAGCCATATCCTTCCGACTAAAATCAGATTTCAATTTAATTCTGCAAATATGTTCCCGCATAACTGAATCAAAAGAAGTTATCATTTCTGTTGCTTTTAAAAAATTGCCGTTATCATGCATAAAAAAATGTGCCGAAGAACCTTGAAAAGCTAGACATTGACGTGATAAAAACTTTACACCGGCAATAATTCTTTCCAGTACATCTCACCAATGCTGTTTTTCTGACTCAAATAGTTTCAGTTGCATCTGATTGACAGTAGCCTTAGTTTTGACCATATTAATAAAGAGAATGGTTGCGACCGTTACTACGTGGTAATCCATACTTACACTGAATTGAAAAATTCACTATGTTTTAACCACAAATAATTATTGTAAAAATATTATATAACGTGTAGGCACAATTATATAAATCTAAACAACACAGCACGACTCGAGTTTCGACGTTTTATCGTCATTATCAAGTGAATTATAAATTGATGAAATTGTTATTTTATACTAGCTATTTTGGGGTGAGGGAATATACCTGCCGCTAATTGTTTGCGGATTATCTCGGGAGGGTAGTACCAGATTAAAAAGTGGCGAAAAGATTAGTTCGGTCTGCTCATTAAGAAGATTTACTGACGGATTACGGCTCTGTTTGAAAATTCCCCTTCTTCCCCCCCCCCCTTAACTACTGACAGAAGAGCCACAGAATTAAGTAAAATAATTTCAATTGCCAGTGACAATGGTTTCCCCACGAACCTCATTCAAAACCTAATAAACAAAAAACGTCATCAAACCACAAGGGTTTTAATATATCCGAAAATAGCTAATTCAAATACATCGTTCATTCCGCTCACATACTTTGGAAAAACCAGCGAACAGATTGCTAATATTTTTCGAAAAGAGAATCATCAAGTAGCGTTTAAACCTCCTGGAAAATTATCAAACATGCTATTCAATGCCAAAGATAAAGTCGATCCTCTTAAAAAATCTG
>CAXAKX010000594.1:168087-213605 GCA_963969525.1 Ontholestes murinus | reverse complement strand
CACAGAATTAAGTAAAATAATTTCAATTGCCAGTGACAATGGTTTCCCCACGAACCTCATTCAAAACCTAATAAACAAAAAACGTCATCAAACCACAAGGGTTTTAATATATCCGAAAATAGCTAATTCAAATACATCGTTCATTCCGCTCACATACTTTGGAAAAACCAGCGAACAGATTGCTAATATTTTGCGAAAAGAGAATCATCAAGTAGCGTTTAAACCTCCTGGAAAATTATCAAACATGCTATTCAATGCCAAAGATAAAGTCGATCCTCTTAAAAAATCTGGGGTGTATGAGATCCGTTGTTCAGAATGCAATAGTGTGTATGTAGGTCAAACAGGACGAAGTGTATCAACTCGTTTTTCCGAACATCATCGTGCTTTTCGTCTTAATCAAGACACTAGCTCTTTTTCAAATCATTGTTTAGAATGCAAACACCAATTCCCGGATATAAATAATCTAAAAATCTTGCATAATTGCAACAAGGGCGCTAAGCTTAATCTCCTGGAGTCATTGGAAATTTTCAAACAGAGCCGTAATCCGTCAGTAAATCTTCTTAATGAGCAGACCGAACTAATCTTTTCGCCACTTTTTAATCTGGTACTACCCTCCCGAGATAATCCGCAAACAATTAGCGGCAGGTATATTCCCTCACCCCAAAATAGCTAGTATAAAATAACAATTTCATCAATTTATAATTCACTTGATAATGACGATAAAACGTCGAAACTCGAGTCGTGCTGTGTTGTTTAGATTTATATAATTGTGCCTACACGTTATATAATATTTTTACAATAATTATTTGTGGTTAAAACATAGTGAATTTTCCAATTCAGTGTTTGACCATATTATTTAATATTAAGGGTTGTTTATAGAAAGGCACTTGGTTGGTCTTATCTTAATATTAAAAATGTTTCACCACGTGATAAACGAGAACCAAATTCAACAAATATTATTTAATTGCACCCATGATTTCACATTTTTATTGTGGAAATCGCTGGTTTCATGTCTTTTCAAGGTTAATGATAAATGTTGCTAATCCGAACTACCGCTCAGACAGACTACTTGCAGTGCTACCAAACATTTTGTAACAAAAACAATAAACGGAATCTTCTGAAATAGAGTAAACAAGCCATTCTCTGTTAATTTCTTCGCCATTACAAAGTTTTCTATAATAGTAACAGTCACTAAATTTTCGTCCATTGTCCTCTTTGGCGGTTGTTTGGGTGTATTAGAATATACTAGCTGACCGTGGTTGGGTTCGCATGGTCCTACCAATGTACGCGTTTATCGTCGGCGCTGAAGGGAGCCCTGAAACTTCCGTGGTTATTAAAAAGAGACCGCCTTTGCATAAGTATTAAAAATAAAAATAGCGATGTGGCCATCATGTTACTTTCACCGATATATAACCTCACATAAATATTAAAAGATTTATTTGTATTCTTGTGCTTTTTTCAATAATTATTTTATTTGCACACCCTGTATATTCATTATGTTCATTGATAGTTCCAATGGAAACACTAATAAATTATAAAATTCTTATTTTTTTTCCAAAATCAAGGATTTTATGAAAAAGATTTAAAATAAAATATGTTCATTTTGTCGTTACCTAAAATACTTCTTTATAGGTTTTGGTAAAATTATTTATATTTAGTTTATAAAAAATCTTTACAAAAACAGAAAGTTTTTGTAATATTTTTCATAAATAAAACTACTGAAAAAACAAAAAAACTGTCAAGGTAAACGCCCACTTCTGGTGTATGAAATTGTACCAAAAACTTTTCACATCTTCGGATTGTAAAATAATGTTTATGCTTGAAGTTTCAATTTTATACCTACATCCGTTCAGGAGATAGAGCACCCACAGACAGACACACAGACATTTTTCAAAAATTTTGATGTGGCCATGATAGTACTTTCCCTATGTTTTCTCGAAAACTATGAGGTTTATGCAAAAAGGCTATATATGAATAAAACTACATAAGTACTTTCAAATAGTTATTTGTACAACAAGTGTGGAAATGTTATTTCCCACACACTATTTTTCGCATACTGCATATAACATCAATTATAAAGATGTTTGCGATTTCATTTTTGACACTGACATATAAATATTAAGTTATAATTACCGATAGTATGTGTGTTGTATATATTACTCCATGTAAATATAAGTAGTGCGAAAAACTGTATCCATGCGGAAAAGTGTATCTATGCGGAAAAGTGTTGCTATGCAGAGAAAATCTACTTTTCTCAACAATATATTGTAAGACGCTACAATTGTTTCGCCACACTGTGGCTTCTTCAGGCAAAGAAATGGTGTTAAAAAATTATCGAGTCAGGTATATATACAATGTTTATGGGGGGTATCTATTTGAAAAAGATTTAAATTTAAAAGAGGCGAATTCGTTAAATCTGTTTGGTTGTTGAGGAGATGTCCAGTATTTTTTTATTTCCATGTATTCTAGGATGTTAAGTTAAGTTGGTGGTCTTCTTCGATGAGGTGGTTAGAGTACGTGGATTTGGATTTGTTTTGTTCGTAGCTAGTTTTGTGTTCCTTGATCCTCTCTTGGAACGACCTTCCGGTTTGCCCTACTTACATTTTCGGACAGTCTTTGCAACTTAGCAAATAGACGCCACTTTGTTGAGTTTTACTGACCTTATTATTTTTTATTATTTTACCTAGTGTGTTATTTGTTTTATATGCTACATTAATATTTTATTTCTTAACATTTCTCTTACTTACTATTTTTGCCTGTGAATGTCAATGATGTAAAGTTTTATTAATTGATATTTTTTACTATAGGGTAAATAGAATCAATTAACCTATTTCTTTGTTTTCTATGTAATATTTTATCTACCATTCTGAAAAGTTAATGGCATAATCTACTTCTTTTGTAAATTGGATTTTTTCAAGTTGTGAATTTAATAACTGTAAAAATGAATCTAATTGTCTGTCAGTGCCATTAAATGCTAAAATCACATCATCGACGTACCTATACCAATAAACACACTTTTTAAAAAACGGCAATTGAGATAATCTCTCTTCAAAATTATCCATAAATATCTCCGCCAACAGGGGGCTTAGTGGGTTTCCCATGGCTAAGCCTTCCTTCTGACGAAAACATTTATTATCGAATTGTAAATAATTCTGTGACAGGCAGATTTCCAGGAAGTTTAAAATTTCTGATTTTATTATCGGATTTGTATTATTATTATTAGTCTATCTTTAATTATTGTGAATACTTCAATCGGAGGCACGTTCGTAAATAAATTTTTAACATCGAATGACACTAGTTTTGTTGTGTTGGTTAAATGTAAATTTTTGATATTTTTAATTAATTCCAAGCTATTTTTAATTGAAAATTTTAGTTTGAATTTTGTATATTCTACAATAATATTGTTTAAATTCTTAGCTAGTTGGGTGAATGGGACATTTACGTATGCCACTACTAGTCTTATTGGGTTGTTATCTTTATGGAGTTTGATTAATCCATATAATTTAGGGGATGGGTTCATATTTGTTAATAATTCTACCGCACTCTTTTCTGAAAAGAAAAATATGTAACGTTCTCCACCCCCTTCACTACTATTATTATTATATATGTATTATATATTGTATATCATATTTCTTGTTAATTTAAATGTTTATTGTTTTTATGTATAATTTACTATTAATCATCTCTTTGTATAGATAACATTGGGAATAGCAAATAGCTCATTAACTCTAATACAAATATTTTCCGCGTTTCTCTTTATCACTCGTAAATACCATTAAGGTCCAGTCCAAAACACATTAACGATAAATAAATATTTTTCTCTTTGATTTTCTAGAAATTACTTCTCAATGTTATGCTTGCTAATTATATTTTAATGTTATCATCATTCTCAAAGAAGTGTGGTTGATTCAGTGTTAAACATTCAGTCTTGAGAGTCAGTCCTAAACAGTTAGTCTTGAGAGTCAGTCTTAAGCAGTCAGCCTAAGCAGTCAATCTTAAGAATCAGTCCTACGCAGAGAGTTAGAAATAATCAGTCTACATTTTATTCTTAACAATTCATGTAATAATTACTACAGTTCTCCAATAAATTTAAAGTTATATCAAAATTCTAAAGTCTATGTAATCGGACCTAAGTTGGCGTAACTGTGACTTCATCAAAGAATCCAAGAAATCAACAAAAAGAACCTAGTAACGAGCGACACATCACGATATCGGTGAAAGCGTTAGAATAACGTCACCAATTTTAAGTCGTCGTATGGTAACGTTACAAACACTTTTTAACAAACATGAACGGGGAAGTCTCCGCATCGAATTATACAATTGCCATTTATTTTCGATATGGATCAATAGATGTCTTGTGGTAACATCATAAAAAATCATAGTGAATTATCAAATTATGTCAATGAAATCGATAAGGAGATTCCTGGATTTGCCGCCCCCTTGCAAGTGCGCCCGTGTGCGGCGCACACCTTGCACACCCGCATCCGGCGGGCCTGAAAATGGTTATAAAGTGTTGTGTTCCCAACTGTGGGGGCAACTACAGTGGTGGGCAACGTGTTTGTGTGTTTTTGTTTCCTAAAAACGAAGGTGCAAGAATTAGAGTAATTCCTCAACAATCAATTTAATGATATATTAGTCGTTAAATTAGTGTACGAAAAAAAAACACCTCGAATTTAATGCAAACAATTAAAGCATACTTATTGTTAAAAAATATATAATAATTGTTACAATAATCACAACTAGTTAAATTTTATTATCATATCATAATTAATCATAGATTAAGTCTAACATAATATAATAAGTATACAATATTATATAACTTGATTCTTCTTAGTGAATCGCAGAGAAGTAAAATGTAATCAATTTTAATAACTGTAAAGTATGTTGCTAATTATGAATGTTTTTTAAGGTATGTGAACATCAATTCAAAAGTGAGGAAAATGAAAGAAATACTTAATAGTATGACAGTGCAACAGGGGAGAAATTCAGTATGTCACTAGAGATACTTCGACTTAGAAATGGTGCCAAACCATCAATATGTCCAAATTGTGCCAGCTACTTGACTACTTCAACCCAACCTTGAGAGAAAGTGCTGAAGAACGAAGACTCAGAATAGACAATAATAATTTAAATATTGCTATTAAAAAAAGTGCATGTTCTAAATGTGAATATGAATAACAAAGAACATTTTTTACATTTGAACAGTTGTTAATATGTTTGGAAATATTCCTATAACTCCTGAGTGTTATTAAAACGACTTGTGCAGTGACATTTGCCTTATTATACACTTCATATGTGCCAATTTTGAAATGTTCGGCTGTAATTAGTACCGAATTAAAACTTTTATTATACAAAGAACAACGTAAATTATCTACATTTAAAAATAAAACTTATCCTTATTATTAATAACATGAATGGTTTGATAGATATTTTAAACATATTTTTTATCTGGACATAATTGATGACATATTAGAAAAAATAATTGGGTTGTTAAACGATGATAAAACTGAAAAAGTACTTTGTAAACACGAACAAATTAATTTGTTAAAGTATTCAAAATTTCGTCTTCGATACTCATCTGATTTAATGATATTATGTAGTATTTTACATTCTATTTTGTTGAAAAAATATTACTTTGCCACATCCAAAAACTATTGAAAAAGTGTGCTCAAGTTACAATGCAGATCCTGCTGTAGAAAAAACAGATGATAATTTTCTTTTATATGTAAAACAAAAAATCAATTTAAAAAGTGGTGATAAAACTGTTACACTGATGGTGGATGAAATTCATATTAAGCCATAATGGGGGAAACATTGTAGGAGTTGCCTATAATAATACAAATGTTGCTACTAGTGTTCAGGTATTTATGGTTGAAAGTTTGCTATCTTCATTTAAAGAAGTAGTTCATATGCTTTCAACAAAAACAATAACAAAAACAATGCAAATTTATTTGAAATTATTAAAAAAAAAATGTTGGCTTACATTATATAGAATTTAAAATTGTGTGTATAGTATCTGATAATAATGCTATTCATTAAAAAACAATATCATATATCCACCTTGTGGTGGATTGTTTAAGTATTGTATATAAACATCATTGTGACCCAGATCAACCATTCTTTTATATTTTATTATAGATTCTGTACATATATTAAAATGCATTCGAAACAATTGGCTTAATCAAAAAGTTGGATGCTTGAAGCCATAACTTTGTGATACATATTGAATCAGGAACTTTATCAAATGATAAATAAAACTTACTTTGTTAATATCACACACGGAATTTATTTCGTAACTATAGTTTCAACCTTACAAGGCCATTATTGCTGTTACTGTACGTTTGATAATGGCCTTGTAAGGTTGAAACTATAGTTACGAAACAAATTCCGTGTGTGATATTAACAAAGTAAGTTTTATTTATCATTTGATAAAGTTCCTTAATCAAAAATATCAAAACAAAACAATCCCTTATCCAAATTTTGATAATTTTTCAGATAATTTAACCCTTACCAGTGTAACATTTTTTACTTTGAATTAAATGTATGAACTTGAATCATCTCAACTAGTAAAATATGGTTATAAGCTTAATTTAAAATCTTTACATCCTAATATGTAGTTTGGAACGTCAAAATGTCAAACATGTTTTAAATATTTTTAATGAGCATACAATGCAAGGACTTCTAGAAATAAGGCCAACCCATAATTTAATTAACTATAAAGGTACAACAGATTTCATAAATTTAATTTGTAAATGGTGGATCATTGTAAATAATTATGTCAAAACCATAAATGAATTTGTTCATAAAAAATTGGCAACCAAGAGGAAGATTTCAAATTTGCTATAATATATTGTTATAATTGAATATATTAAAAAAACAAAGTAAATCATTGTTAAACCATGGTACTTTATTTAATTTTTAACAATTAAATAAATAATAAAATAATTTTGATGGATTATTTTTTTAGTAAGACTCATTGTGGAAGATTTACATTATTAGTAAATTCAGACCATCAGTCCATTAGATTTGATTATTATGTTAATTGCCGTATATGCCAAAGTAATTATTAATTTTTTATTTAATTTAATTTTGTAAGTCATTTATTTGTATTGAAAATCAATTTATATTAAAGCTGTACTGATAAGGTCTAGAGATCGAAACACGTGTCTGCAGATGATTATAATAATAATAATAATAATAATTTATTTAACGGAATCTCCTTTTACAACAATAATATTTGCATAATATTACAAGAAATGACAAAAAACAGCATAAAGTTAGTTAAGTCTAGGTGTCTAGTTCCAAATGGTTTAACAAGAAGGGAAATATTCATTATCTCACAGTGTTACTCTTACAAAAATAATATAAAACTAATAAACTAATAAATAACAAACAATGTATAAATAAAACAGTTAAGATAAAAATAAAATTATAAAACGATTATTTTATAATAAAATGGCTAAAATAAAGTAATTAAATAATATAAATAAAATAGTTAAAATTAATAGTATAAATAAAATGCCTAAAATAAATAAAATAGTTAAAGTTAATAGTATAAATAAAATAGCTAAAATAAATAAATAAAATAGTTAAAATTAATAGTATAAATAAAATGCCTAAAATAAATAAAATAGTTAAAATTAATAGTATAAATAAAATAGCTAAAATAAATAAATAAAATAGTTAAAATTAATAGTATAAATAAAAAGTATGTAACACGCTCTATCACAAATGTTCTATCACAGATGAAGTGATGAGTGAAAGCAACATATCACAGAAGAATAAAAGATAATAAAAAACAAGAAATAAGTAAAATGATAAAACTATATGAAATAAATTAACACATTTAAAAATGCATTAGACTAAGCCGATTAAAAAATAATAATAAATTAAGATTAAAATAATTCAACGATGTTGGTTACATCGATATGTCGTAGTTGTTTTATAAAAAGAGAAAATGACGTGGAAAAAATCACAAAATTCTTGTTTTCGTTAATGGCATTTGCAGTGCGCATTATACGGCTAATGGGGTTATACATTCCATATTTAGTGGGGTGAAACGTCAATCGAAATATTGGCTTATATCTCGAAACAACCGAAATGATATTAATTTTAAAAATTTAAAATACCATTTCGAGTTGGTGAATTCCGGTTTTAGTGTAAGGTGACCATACTGGTGAAGCGTATTCTAGGTGAGGCAGATTATATATTTGAATACTAAATTATTTATACCATATTTGCTCACAAACAGTTTAAGGTACTTATTATTTATTATCAATAAATTTAAAGTACATTTAATTATTTTTACTTTATTATATATTTAAAATTCTCTTCTATAATAAATTAAATAGTTTGTATAAAATAAAGCAAATGTATATAGGTTAACTGGGAAATAAAGATTATTTGTACATGTTTGTTTGATTCTTATTTTTAATTTTGTATCCCTTATAACGTAATTTTTTATTACATGTATTGATTAAAACTAGAATATGTATTAAAATAAATTAAATAATTATGTACATTTTAATTTTATTGCATGAAACGAGTATACAGGGTGACTGACGAAAAACCTTTGGAGCTGTATCTCGCTTATTTTTTATCCGATTTTAATAAATAAAACATCAAATTAAACCATTTTTAAAAGACTTTAATAGGATCTGAACTGTTATTTTTTCTCGAACCCAGTTTTTGACAAAATACGATCAACATTTTTTTTTAAATTGCACTGTATATATATTTTTATTGATTCGCAAGGAGATTTTTTTCTGAATACAAAATTGTAGACAAATTTATCCATACATCAAACTTAAGTCGAGAAATTGAGGATTAAAAAAATAAATAAAAAGTCAAGTATCCTTTGTAAACAATATACAAACCCTATCTTAAATGTCAAAAGTGACAGTGACAGCCATTGATACAATACTGCAACGATTTTACTATGGGTATTTGACTTTTATTTTTTTTTTTAATCCTCAATTTCTCGACTTTGGTTTGATGACTGGATAAAATCGTTTACAAATTTAGATTCAGAAAAAAATCTCCTTGCGGATCAGTACAAAATATATATACAGTGCAATTTGAAAAAAAAAGTTGATCGTCTTTTGTCAAAAACTGGATGCAAGAAAAAATATCAGTACAGTTCATATTAAAGTCTTTTAAAAATCATTTAATTTGATGTTTTATTTATTCAAATCGGATCAAAAATAAGCGGGATACAGCACCAAAGGTTTTTCGTCAGTCACCCTGTATAACTTAAAAACTCGCTGCGCCAGTCAGCAATCACAGGACTTATTTCTAAAAAAAAATGTCTGTGTGTGTGTCTGTCTGGCTGTTTGTCTGTCGGTGGGCGCTGTACCTTTAAACTTAAGAACTTATAATAAAAAAACACGATTGTTTTGAGTTGAGCTTTATTTTGTAGATACTGCTACAATTGTTTCACCACACAGTGGCTTCATCAGGCAGATGAATAATGATTTTAAATTTATTACAATCGAGACTTAAATACTACATAACACTATGAATATGGTGGGGGTATTGCAGGTACAAAAATTATAAATTAAGTAATGGTGAATTGTTGAGCTCCGTTTGTTCATTTAGTAAAATATGGCGTTTATTAAATTTATTTATTTCTAATTGTTCTAGTAGGTTTAATTTTCTTCCTTTCTGGCACGTGTGTAAAACCGGATCCGGATTAAATTGATGTTGTTCATCTAGAAGGTGGTTCGCGTATGTTGATGTTGTTTTCTCTAATGTGAAACTTTTCTTATGTTCACGGATTCGGTCCTCGAAGCTCCGGCCTGTTTGTCCTACATATACTTTTGGGCAATTACCGCACTCTAACAAGTAGACGCCTGACTTTTCATTTTTAGCTGTTTTGTCTTTTGCGTTATTTATAAATTTGTGTAGTGAATTATTTATTTTGAATGATGTTTTAATGTTTAAAGATTTTAATTCCTTGCTAATTGCTATTGAAGGAGGACCAATATATGTTAATGAGCAATACTTTTTATTTTGGTTTAGGTTACTGTTAGGGAAAATTAATGAATTTATTTGACGTTTTTGTTTTTTATTCAATAAATTATTTATTAACTCAAGTGGGAATCCGTTATTACTAGCTATTGTTAATATTCTATTTAGTTCTTTGTTGAAATTGGCTACTTGTTAGAGTGCGGTAATTGTCCTACATATAACAAACAGGCCGGAGCTTCGAGGGCACATAAGAAAAGTTTCACATTAGAGAAAACAACATTAACATACGCGAACCAACTTCTAGATAAACAACATCAATTTAATCCGGATTTCAAAATTTTACACACGTGCCAGAAAGGAAGAAAATTAAACCTACTAGAACAATTAGAAATAAATAAACGCCATATTTTACTAAATGAACAAACGGAGCTCAACAATTCACCATTACTTAATTTATAATTTTTGTACCTGCAATACCCCCACCATATTCATAGTGTTATGTAGTATTTAAGTCTCGATTGTAATAAATTTAAAATCATTATTCATCTGCCTGATGAAGCCACTGTGTGGTGAAACAATTGTAGCAGTATCTACAAAATAAAGCTAAACTCAAAACGATCGTGTTTTTTCATTATAAGTTCATAATGTAGTTTCGCCAAGTAACAGCCTTATCAATCCAATATTTAAACTTAAGGTTTTATCGTTAAAAACTGGAACTGAACAGCTTTTGGTGAACATTCATAAACTGGAAGTGGGTGTTTACTCGCGGCGCTTTTTGCTTTTCCCGATATTTTTGCAAATATGAAAAATATTATTATACATAACGTTCTCAGTAAATCCCCATTTTTCAACATTTTTTGCCAATTTGTCGATTATAGTGTCGCCTGCCACGAATACAAAAAAAATCAGATAAAACTTTCTTATTTTTTCCCGGATTATTCAAATCCGTACAAAAAATGGGGGTTCCTATTTAACTTTTCTTTTTCTCACCCCCTACCTCCTATGGGGTTGTGGGTCGAGTTTCGTATCATTAGATGTACCCCTCCGAGGCGAACAAATTTAATTATAATTTTTTTTATTCGATGTGTAGTTTTCGAGATATTTCAATGTCTTCACTTAATTGAACACCCTGTATATACATCTTTATTAATAGACTAAAACAAAATACAAACAATATATACAATAATATGAAATTGCAATTGCTGGTCCGTCAAATGGTTATCGATCAGTGTTCTTCGGACCGGATTTGCCAGTCTGGTATCGGAGTCCGTCTCGGATATGGTGAAATGTATTAAAATTAATTGTGACGTTTTTTTAAAATGTTTGGCCCTTAATCAGATTTCAATGTAAGCAGCGCAGAAACAGGATTTATGGATTTTTTTTCGCTTAGGTATGAAGATGTCCATTGATAGGAATTATATAGGTAGAATTACATAGGAGTTGGTTGGATGGATACTAAAATCAAGTTGTAGCTTTTTACGGCTTTAATGCCGTGGCAAGTTTCTGTTTTATGGAAATGGAAGAAGAAATTGTTGTTTGAAAAAATTTAACATTATAGGGAGAATTATTAATATAGCAAGGACCTGGGATTTGTGAAGATTTTAATTCGACATTTTCCAAACCACTATTCATGAAAGGTGCATGGCATCATCTGCACAGTGTAGGAGGTATCCGGAAGGATTAAAGTAATGAGGCTCAGAATAGAATATTATCCCGTAATAAATTTATTATTATTATTATTATAAGATAAAGTTTATTTTTAAATATCGATTTTCGCTGAATACTAATGGTCGCTCGTAACAAATAACTTCATCATCAGAGTTAGAAACTAAGGTAATATCTAGTAAATCATTCAATTATAGAATATTATAGTTGATAAAGCTTTCGCTAATCAATTTCCTGTACTCCGATGCCAAAGGACAGTTCTATTAGCCGGTAAGGCAGGTAATCAGATTTTACACTTTATACAACTCCTACACAAAGCCCGATCTCCGATATTTAACGTGCACCTATGCTTTTAACTCTGCACTTTGCGGTAAATTAAGTTTATAATTGCGACGTTATTGGAAACAACAATTAAATTGCGCCGATGGACTGCTGCGATTCAAAGTTGTTCCTGTACCGCACATGAAAATAGATCAAACGAGGTTATTTATTAAGCAAGCCTTTGCTTGCGTTAATGGAAAATGTTACAGGTAGAAAATATCATGTTATAAATAAACATTAATTTAAATAATAAATACATGTTAGTTTAAATGTTATAATAAGAGATACTATTCGGGCAGTCTATAACGTTTTGTTTTTTCGAAAATTGTATCACAATTTATAAAAATGTAAATTTATTATGCAAAGAAGAAAATAATTTACAATTTCCTATGGTAATCGATTTATTGAAATTTCCAATTTAATCTTAAATGTAAGTACAAAATTTATTTGAAATTACTCTCATCGCTGTGAGAAAACACTTGCAGAATGGCTCAAAATTAAAAGAATTAATCTCTTATTTATTATTAATACTATTATATCATAAAAACATGAGAATACAAGCTCTTATAAACACAAAGTATCTAATATAAGAATTTTTAATAAGATTCCGCATGGCCTATGTTTTGGTAATTAATCGTACACGCAAAAAGATGAATTTACAAACTTGTTTCTATGACTGTAATAGTATATTACATAACGAGAGTTGTAAATGATATATTACGTACGAGTGGAAAAAGTTGCGAAAGAGATGAAAGTTTGTATTTCTTACTTATTTCGCCAAAATAGGCTAATAACACATTTTCCGAAAAATACTAAACACTATTATTCGTACAGCAATCCATGAATTTACCGTAAACCACTTCGTAACGCGTTTTAGATTTTTCCTGGTGAAGATTCGCTGCGGTATGTTCTGCTAGCTGCCTAATTTCTGGTGGAGTTCCAACAATTTCTTCTGTGGAGTCACATTCATTCATTTTAACAATAAATAAATGAATTATTAATAATAATTAAACCAAAATAACGTCAATGTAATGTGTATTCAACAACGATAAATGTCAAATTCATTTGTCTAGGCTACTTGATTGGAATTTTGTAATAATAATGGTTACGTAATATATTACGTGCTAGTTTTTTCTTCATTACGTGCATGTTTCATAATTTCATGGTTACTAATCAACAAACGATTGCGTTATTGCCTACTTACTACTATGGGAGTAGAAATAGTTATTTAAGGTACAAGTGTAAAAAGTGATGCTTTATTGCACGAACTGACGTTTAAAAACACGAGCGAGGAACGAGCGAGTTTTTTTAAAGCCAGGAGTGCAATAAAGAAACTTTTTACACGTGTGCCTTACAAAATTTTATCTTCGATCGTAAAGGATTTCAAAGAATATATTCTTATGAGTAATATTTTAATGTCATTTCAATAATTTAATTAATGAAAACATATTTTACCCGCAGTGCACTAATGAAAGCGTTACTTAGCAACCAGTAAACAAGTTGCACAAATGTCAGCCGCCATTATTATTTATAGAAAAAATGTTCGCTTTATTGTAGTCGCTTCGACTTGCATTAAATGAAATCTTCAGAGTTCTTAAATCTACCATTTCGTTTGTATTATATATTTTATTTATAGTTTATTAGTTATTTGTATCAATTAATAAAAAATTAAGTTTTTCGTCGAAAATTTGTGCTATAATATATTCATCTGTCAAATTTGACATTTCTGTGCAGTAAAAATAGTTTGAGATTACCGTGCAATAAAAAAGTAAAAAAGCACTAGTGCTTCAAAAGCCACTTTTACGATGAAAAATGATGCAAAAAGCGTTTACTTTCTGTACTATCGTAGATAATAGTTATTTAAGGTACAAGTGTAAAAAGTGATGCTTTATTGCACGAACTGGCGTTTAAAAACACGAGCGAGGAACGAGCGAGTTTTTTTAAAGCCAGGAGTGCAATAAAGAATCTTTTTACACGTGTGCCTTACAAAATTTTATCTTCGATCGTAAAGGATTTCAAAGAATATATTCTTATGAGTAATATTTTAATGTCATTTCAATAATTCAATTAATGAAAACATATTTTACCCGCAGTGCACTAATGAAAGCGTTACTTAGCAACCAGTAAACAAGTTGCACAAATGTCGGCCGCCATTATTATTTATGGAAAAAATGTTCGCTTTATTGTAATCGCTTCGACTTGCATTAAATGAAATCTTCAGAGTTCTTAAATCTGCCATTTGGTTTGTATTATATATTTTATTTATAGTTTATTAGTTATTTGTATCAATTAATAAAAAATTAAGTTTTTCGTCGAAATATATTCATCTGTCAAATTTGACATTTCTGTGCAATAAAAACAGTTTGACATTACCGTGCAATAAAAACGTAAAAAAGCACTAGTGCTTTAAAAAGCCACCTTTTCAATGAAAAATGATGCAAAAAGCGTCTACTTTCTGTACGATCGTAGATAAAAATATTTTTCGTCGCACTATGCTGTTATGAAGTAAATAACATATCACTTTTGACGTACGCATATCTCGCTGGCAACGCTGTTATGGACTCTTACAAGCCCGCATTTTTCTTAACGGTTCGCTTTCAATCAACAAATTATTAATGTAATATTATCAAGTTGAAAACAGTGTTTAACTCTTAGGAAATTATATACATTTATTTAACTACAGGAAATTAAACGAAATAACAATACTAATTATAAAAAGTCCTATTTAAAGTTATAAAAACTTGTTATGGTGCAATTATGAAAGCTTACATTTTCAATATGATTTTCTTGCTGCCATCTTTCTGTATCTGGATTGAGTTTGCCAAGGGTGATCAAATCATTGACCAAAGCACTTAGACCTCACTAGGCCCGTTGTGCCCCCTGACTGGGACAGCCCTGCGTTGTTCTATTCATCACTATCATTTAGCCACCCAAGGTGGCGTACAAAGGACAGCACAACGCTTGGAGGGTTCCCTTATGTTGGCCATGTTCGGCCAGAGCTCCCCTAGCATGGACTCTCTAAGGTGGGCGAGAGCCGGGCAGGTGGTTAACACATGTTCCACTGTCTCGTCCTCTTCTTCACATGCTCTACATATGGAGGTTTCCACCAGTCCCATAGTAAACAAGTGTTTCCTTAGCTGACAGTGACCCGTAAGGATACCTGTGATAAGACGCAGATTCCCCCGGGATAGTCGCAAATAATATTCAGCTGTTTTCATATTAGGTGAGCGTATTGCTTCCTTGGCCTGTCTGCAGCCTGAGGTGTTGTCCCAACGTTGTTTTAGCATCTTGAGAGTATTCTGTTTGAGGATGTCAATGAGGTATTTCGGTGTTGGCGCGATCGGGGGTCCGTCCGTGGTATCATTGAGAACCGATCCAACTCGCGCCAACTCGTCTGCCTTGCTGATGCCTTCTTCATTATTGCGTCCCTTGACCCAGCTTAATACTGTTTGATTGTGCTGATTGTTTAAGGGTGTTGTGATATTCTTTTACTAGTCTTGAGGTGATCTTGTGACCACTCACTGCCAGTATTGCTGCCCTACTTTCTGTAAGGATTTGGATGTTCCTATCACGGATGTCACGGTGTAGGATTTCTTTCGCCCCTTGGATGATGCCAACGATCTCTGCTTGCAGAGTAGTTGTGTGCTTCTCTAGGGGTATAGCTAATGAGAGGTTCCATTTGTTGCGAGTAAATTCCCGCCCCGGATCCTCTTTTGGTTTTAGAACCATCGGTGTAAATTCGGAGGGTATCCCCATCCTCTACACTCCCGGTTCCTCTTTTTATCGATACATTATTGGGTCTATTAAGGACGTAGCAGGGTGGCAAATTGTCTGCCTTCCTTCCAAGGATGGATGTCTTTTTGACAGCCTCCTCTAAAAGGTGACAGTGTCTGCCAGCCCTGCCTCCTTTGTACCAGAGTCCAACTTAGTTTAGGCGCAGTGCTGCCGCCGTGGCCATTTCCTCTACGTATAAGTCGAGAGGTGGAAGGCAGAGCATTGCTTCCATTGCTGCAGTGTGAAACGGTGGCGCTCCCTTTAGTCCTGCCCGATCTTATATTTAGTGGTCGCCGGTCGACTTACCCAATGGAGATTTATTTTTAAATTAATTTTGGGCGCCACGTAATTAAGTAATTAGCCGCATTGGACAACACATAGTTTGTTCTCAAAACTGAACCCCAACCTGGAAACTATCTGATCGCCTACGTAGATCGTAATATTTTTTGTTGCGCTCATACGCAACTTTTAGTTTTTGTCGGATGGTTGCAAAGAGCTCAGAAAAAGCCTCAGACCTTTTCGGAACTTCGGACCGTTCAAAGCATAACACTTCACTATCATCAATTTTGTGATCAGTGCCAAGTAGAATTTGTTGTCGCCCAAAATTTACAAAATATGGCGTGAAACCAGTAACTTCATGGGTTGCTGTACGTATTGCACAGCCAATTTTAACCAACTGTTTATCCCAGAGACGATGATTTTCTCCCACATAGGAGCATAACATGGTTTTAAGTACGCGATTTACTCGTTTCACGGGATTAGCTTGCGGGTGGTAATGTGAATTATACCTACAACGAATCTCATAATTTAGACATAAATTTTTAAATAATCCACTAGTGAATTGTTTACCGTTATCTGTTAAAAGTAACCTAGGAACTCCATAAACTAGAAATACTTCCTCTTCCAATTTCCTAACAACCATAGCCGAGGTGGCTTTACGCAAGGGGAAAAATAAAGAAAACTTGCTAAAATAATCTGCCACGACTAATACATATTGATGACAAGACGAACTCCTCGTTAACGGACCAAATAAATCAACACTGATCATCTGCCAGGGCTTATCTACCGTTGGTTGTGATTGCATTAAACCTCTAGGCTTCTTCTGCTCCGGCTTTGTCCGTTGACACACGTCACAACCCTTAACATATCTTGAGATATCTGATCTCATTTTGGACCAATAATACTTATCAGCCACTCGGTTATAAGTCTTGAAAATCCCCGCATGTCCAGCGGTTGCAATATCGTGATTATCCCTTATTATATTTTTACGAGACTGTTTTGGCACAACCAGTTTCCATTTATCATCTTTGTGTAACAATTTGTCTACCACAGGATTAGGTTTAACATATTTGTAAAGATTCGATCCTTCAATTCTCCATTGAGGATGATTTAATGGTTTTTCCTTGACCATTTCAATCATACGACTTAGCCATTTATCCTCTATTATAGGTACCTTCACACTGTCAATAACTGGCACACTTCGTGAAAGTGCGTCAGGAACTACATGATCTTTTCCTTTGCGATGAATAATACAAAAGGAATATTGCTGTAAACGGAGTGCCCAGCGAGCTAATCTGCACTGAGGATCTTTCAGATTACTCAACCAGATCAAGGAATGGTGATCAGTTATTACAGTAAATTCCGAACCTTCTAAGTACGAACGGAGTTTTTCTACAGCCCAAATTACTGCCAAACATTCGCGTTCAGTGGTACTATATTTGCGCTCAGCTTTTGTTAAAGACCTGCTTATATAACAAAATACATGATCAATGTTATCTTCGCTTTGCGTTAGTACCGCACCAATGCCATATGCACTAGCATCTGTCTGAAGAGTAAAGGGTAACTCAAAGTTGGGACACCTTAAAATTGGGGCCGTAACTAGAGCATTTTTAACCGATTCCAAAGTACGGTCACAATCCTCACTCCACATGAAATGAGATGTTTTTTTCAACAGAGCTGTCCATGGTTGAACCAAATCTGCAAAATTAGGTATAAATTTCCTATACCAAGAAGCAAAACCTAACAGTCTTCGAACACCGGTAACGTTTTTGGGGGTAGGTATATCTAATATAGATTTCACTTTCTCTGGATCTACTTGAATTCCATTTTCGTTAACGAGATAGCCTAAATATTTTAGTTCTTTGCGGCAAAACTGACATTTATCTCGGAAAAGGGTTAAGTTTGCTTGGTGTAGTCTAGAAAATACTTCTTGCAAGATTTCACAATGTTTCTCAAAAGTCTGTGTTACGATGATTATATCGTCAAGATATACAAACACAAACGGTTCAAGTTCTGGACCCAGTACTGAATCTATTAACCGTTGCCAAGTTGCTGGCGCATTGTGCAACCCAAATGGCATCCTTTTAAAGCGAAAAAGACCCCTCCCAGGGACTGTAAAACTAAGATAGTCTCGCGACGATTCTGCTACCGGAATTTGCCAATAAGCCGATTATATATATCTAAAGATGACATATAAGTCGCATTCCTAAGTTTATCCAGAATCGCAGAAATATACGGTAAAGGGTATGCGTCTCGTTCTGTAACCGCATTCAATTTCCTAAAATCTACACAAAAACGATGAGTTCCATCCTTTTTAGGGACTAAAATTACTGGTGAAGACCACGCAGAATTTGATTTTTCAACAATGTCGTTCTTCAACATGTCATCTAGTGCTTCATCAATTAAACGCTGCATATGAGGCGAGACAGGGTAATATCTCTGCTTAATGGGTGGAGAACTAGTAAGGATTTCGTGCTGAACTGCAGTCGTACAACCTAAAACGTTTCCCATTTTATTAAAATTATGCTCAAGGAGTTTGTCTAGGGTTTCTTTCTGACAGATGGTCAATGAAGTATCGGACTGCACAGCATTTATTGCCACGGGTGAAGAGAAATCCCAAACATTCTTGGATAAATCTGGGACAACTCCCATTTTTTTCTAAAAATCTATTTCTAATATTAAATTATGACCTAATTCGGGAACTACTAACATTTTAAGAACAACTACTTTATCTAATAACTTGACGGGGAGATCCGCAACCCCTAAACAATTACAACTATTTCCATTTGCTACTTTAACTTCCTTAATTTCACTATATCTTAATTTTAAACCTTGACACTTAATTTTCTCCCAACCTGGACCTCCTAATATAGTATTACTAGCTCCGGAATCCAATAACACAAACAATTTTAAACCAAAAATTTCAACACCTAAATATGGTCGTTGATCATGATCTACATGAGATAAAATATATTCCAGCACAGGTTGAAAGGTACACAAAGGAGTCGGTTTTTCAGACACAATAGGCATACGACTCACTACCCTGTGTGTGCGTTTTCCTGACATTTAGGACAGGTCGAAACTTTAAAACCTTCTTTTCCACAATGCAATGAATATTTATACGACAATTCCTGGCTAAATGACCAGGCTTTCTACACTTCCAACAAATAATATTTTGATGACTATCATTCCGCCTAACTATTGAACTACACTGAACAGAGTTTTCTGCATAGGCATATGCCAAATCTGGTTCCAAAGCCTGTGAACGCCTAGGTGGAGCGATATATCCACGTATGGAGCTTTGACTTGCTTCGATTTTCCTACTCAATTGCAGTAAATGTGATATTGATGTGACCTCAACCAAACTAAGGGGTAGTTGATACATAGGTAAGACATTCTTTAATATTATTCTAAGTTGAGTGCTTTCAGGCAGAGGTGATGACAAACGACCGAACAAATTTTGCATTACTGACACATAAATCCCAATGGATTCTTTTGAACCTTGCGTACGAGCTTTGATTTTATCAAATAACTTCTCATCGTAATCATACGGTTGAAACTCTTCGCGTAAGCCCTCTACCAACGCATTCCAATTATGATAAAAATGTCTATTTGCACGATACCATACAAGAGCATTTCCCGAAAAGTGATCAATAGCGGATGTAAAAAGACACGACAAGGATACGCCACGAGCTATACGTAATTCTTGTACTCGCTCTAAAAATGCATTAAGAGACATATTTTTCTGTTCCCCAGAAAATGTTAAATTCCACTGTCGAACTGGTACCGGTTTAGTATTATTAGCTACTGGTAAATCATCCCCCTCTGAAAAATCGGAAGAAGAACAATCTGAGCGGTTATCATTGAGGTGAATAGCCGACAAATCTAAAATTGCACTCTTATTTAAGGTCGATTCGGACTTGAACTTCTTAGTTTTTACTTTAAAATCTGCTATAGTTGATACTAATCCCACGAGCAATTTCGATCGCTGACCCATTTCGGCATCGGACTTCGGAATTGACCTATTAAGTCTATTGAAGACGTATGCTAATTTTTTTATAGGCCGGAGAGTTTTTCAAGTCCGAGAAGTTATCTACGAGCAGTTTAATTTCTTCCATTTTAATGTTTACAGCCGCATGGTCTTCTTCAAAGGTAAATGGATACACGGGAAAAACAAAAGTACCGGACTTTTAAGGTTTTACGCTGAAACACTACAGTAACGTCCTCAGACATACCTCTAATAGCTAATTCGTACTTTAGCTCATCTTGAGCAAGTCGGTTAATCTCTAATTTAAAATCAATTTTTTTTAATTTTTTTTTTTTTTATTTAATTTTTATATTATTTAAGCCCTTCTTGCCCTTTCTACTTTTTCTTGCCCCACGTTGGGCGCCAGTGAAAAGGTGGCGCTCCCTTTAGTCCTGCCCGATCTTATATTTAGTGGTCGCCGGCCGACTTACCCAATGGAGATGGGGTGGGTAATTTATTTTTAAATTAATTTTGGGCGTGATTTTTAACGACGGCCACCGACAGGACGTTAAATAAAATCAGGAAACAATTAAATAACGAGGGAAAAAAAAGAAGCTACCTATTTTTCAATAATAAAACTTAATTTTCCCCAAAACAAACAAAAATTTATTTTAAAAAATGCTGAGTATAAGTATAAAATAAATATTCAAAATTATATTGTATATTAAAAAAAAAATAGTAATAATGACAATATCAGTAGGAAGCACGTAAAACCTAAATACTGCATATATTATTTAAATACAAGTTATTAATTAGACCAGTAATTATAGAGAACTATAATGAAAATAAAATAATGCAAATAATAAATAAATAGATACTCCGAATAAATGTAAAGTCGATCGCGACGGCTCGTTAGCGCTAATCGTTCCGTTCCGACGTCATATTATACACGAAAACAGTAATTTAATTAATCCCGAAGATGCTCTATAAATACGCGGTCGTACATTATAGAATTATAATTATATATGCAAAAAAAAACAATAAAGATAATAATAATTCGCAAAATATAAACTAATTCAAGAAAAGAAAAAAAAAACAACACTATATATAATTCTGGCTGCCGTGTTAAATATGAAAAGAATAAATCGACAAAATAAAATATATAAATCTTATCTGGACTTGGTGTGCTCCTGGTTGGCATCAACTTCCTCCGTCTTATATCATCCACTTCAACGTCCAGGACTGCAACCTCGAATCCTACCAACGACCTCCTCCACCGACCAGAACTGATTCCACCAAAACCCAGTTGGTTTATTTTCCAAGGAAATTATACGGACCTCCACAACATAGCCGTAGTTCTCAATACAGTAACGAAACGGCGAATAAAATATCAAATTTCATATAGAAAAAAAAAACCTAAAAATGGAGATTTGTGTAAGAAATGTGTTTAATAAAATATTACATCTTACTGATTTATTGGGAGATTAAATAGCGAAGAACGAACATACCTGAGATCTTGTGCGGTTTTATTGGTTTTATTTCTTGGACGAATCGTAATTAATTTTGATAAATTTCCTCCAAGTGTTTGATTAATTAGTGCAGATAGTCTTGCCCGTGGTGAAAATAATCCGACAATAATCGTATTGTGAACTTAATCCATTCCCATAATATCCACAACTTAATGAACTAATTTCCACTATTTATCCGACGTACTTGTCGTAATAATAATACAATAAAACACACTTTGTATATTATTAAGTGAAAATTTGCGTTCAATCGCCACGAGGATGAGACTAAATCTGACCCGAAGAGGACCGATAAGAAGAAAATACCTCCGCAAAAAAAAGAAACCGCGAGTCCGACTAATTGAAATATTCGCAAATAAAATACAAATCCATTGTTTGTTAGGCTGCATACAATAAACACCCAAAAATCAATTAAAAATACTTATTAAATTTTATACTGTTACAAGTGGGTGTTGTTCGCATTGCTTCGGTCGTGGGGAGGCATGCTATCCTTTGCAACTGAGTAAGCTGCTTTGCTGAGGTTTTCTGTCTGGCTCTGGGCCACCAAACCAGTGCTCCATAGATTAGCATTGGTCTTACTACCGCTGTGTACAGCCAAAGTGCTATCTTGGGAGATAGCCCCATGTCTGCCCCACAGCCCTCCGGCATTGCCAGAGGGAGACACATGCTTTTTTAAATTTCATTTTGAGATGTGGTTCCCACGTCAACTTGCCGTCGAGGATCACTCCCCGGTGTTTGACTTCTGACGACAATGTCAACTGGGTGTTTTAGCTTACCTAGTTTCCTTTTCTTTGTGAAGAGGACCATTTCAGTCTTTGACGGGTTTATGGTCAGAGACTGGTCGTTACACCAGTGTTCAATTATTTTGATTTCCCCTGAGTGTATGCATGTTGGTTAGCGTGGATTGGATTCGTAATCAAAGCCGTCTCGCGAATTAATCTTTCGCACAATTTCTCTAACGTTTTCAGGAGAAATGACGTTAGACTAATTGAGCGGTGTAATTTGGCTAGTGTATAATCTATACGACCAGGTTTCGGTATGAAGAAAACTTTTACTTCTCTCCATGCTAGAGGGATGTATCTGAACGCAATACATGCCCTGAAGATTTTGGCTAGGTGGGCTGATAATATGTCCAGCCCCCATTGGAGGAGGGCCGGGAATATACCGTCCAAGCCTGGCGCTTTAAATGCTGAGAAGCTTTTGATTGCCCAGGTTATACGTGTCCCTTCCGTGAGGTGATCTGCCACCTCCCAATCCTCCTTGGAGGGGTTTGAGGGTATGGGTTCTGACCAACATTCATTGGAGGTGTTCGTACATCCTGGGAAATAGGTGTTTGAGAATCTCAGCTGCTTCGGAGAGGTTAGAAGAGTAACTTCCATCCTCTCGTTTTAGGCAACCTGGTTGTCGTGAGGGATCCTTGGAGAGGATCTTTTTGAGCCTTGCAGCTGCCGAGGTGGTTTCAACTTCCTCACAAAAAGACCTCCAGGCTGCCCTTTGTTTCTGCCTTATTAGTTTTTTGTAGTCTTGTTGGATGTTTTTATAGACCATCCAGTCCGACTGTTGTTTAGATTTCTTTGCTTTATTAAAGGATTTTCTCGCAGCTCTTCTGAGATGGTCGAGTTCTCCACACCACCAGGGTGTGGCGTTCTCGGAGTCTTCCACCTTTCTCGCAGGGCAGGAGTCCTTATATGCTTTTATAATGGAGTCCTGAAACGTATTTACATAGGCTTCAGTGTCTTCCACTGTATTAAGTTGGCCAGTAGCTTCGCAAGTTAGCAGATTCCGCGAGAGGATGTCTATGTAGGCATTCCTGTCCGTTAGTCTCGGGTTGCGAAGGTAACGTGTTTTCTTACCGGTTGTATGTGTTAGTGTATATTTGATCCACCTATGATCTGACATTGTTGCTGCCATCTTTTAAATACATTTTCTTTGTTATGGTACCCGTCCCTAGACTTTTCTGGTACTAATTTATCATATGCATGCTTACTTCGCTGGAAGTAAAACCTCTGTCTCCATTTTCTACACGTTGACAGATAAAATGTCATTTGTAACTGGTTGTTACGGAAACAACGACATGTGTGATTTTTATGTTGACCGTAACTAAAATTTAATCGGCGTCATCGCCAATTTTAGTATTTTAGCTCGGTATAGAGGAAAAGGTCACATTGCCCTGATACTTGGAAGCATTTGGCAAGGAAGTGCGAAGGAGTGTGTGACAAGTAGGTGGGAAGAAACGGAAATATGACTGAATGGTAGATGGTACTCCGATGAAATTCGGGTGGGAAAAGGAAGAAAGAAGGAAATTAATATAGGTAGATAAAGGTAGAGATTATATTAGATTAGACGAGGCCGTTTGGCTATAGACATCCTTAGAGCCCTGTGACCTGGTTAGATCTTTTGTACTAATACCCTACTGCTAGTATGTTCCAAAGAAGTCAATTTTTAGGAGGCCATGACCTAATCCGTTCTGGCGTTATTTCTATTTCTTCGCCTAGGACTATTTTGGTAGTAGCCAGTGCTAGACACATGTATAGAATGTACTTGACTCCTTCCCCTACTAATCCACATAGTCTATAATTGGTGTTGTCCACTTTGCCTATCTTGTGAAGATAGTACTATGTCCCGTAAGGAGGTCCGTGATCAATCTTATCTCGCTTTTAGTTAGGAGCAAGAGCTTTTTAGCTCTGCTTGGCCCTTCCTATGTACTTTTGATACCCTACAACCAGGATTTTGCCCGATCATGGTAGCCGCAGCTCTTTCTCTGGCAAGATCATCGGCATGTTTATCATATTTGCTTGGCCAGGTGCCCATATTAGAGTGAGCTTGTTGTTAAGCTTGGCCAATTGGTTCATAGCTTGATTACAGTTCCAGAAAGTTTTGGAATTGAAGTTGTACGCTTTGAGGTTCTTAAGGGTAGCCGTTCTTTCTGAGATCAGATAGATGTTGGCGCCATTGTAGCCCTTCTTCCCAAAAACCTAAGCATATCTTTCTTTTGCACTTTTTTGCCACTCTTGGAACACGCCCTTTCTATGTGCCTTTTATAGCCTACACGTATTATATTTGCGTGGCCTGGTGCCACATTAGACTGAGCTTCTTGACCTTTGCCAATTGGTTCAGAGCTTGTTTACAGTTCCAAACAAATGGAATGGAAACTGTACGCTTTGAGGTTCTTAAAGGTAGCCTGGCTCTCTGAGATCATATAGATGTGTACCCGATTGTAGCCCTTCTTCGTAAAAACTAAGGCTATTGTTTCAACCTGTAAGACTGATCGACCTTGTCTGAGAGGAACTGATTCCCTGTATTTATATATTATATTATATATACGCCTATGCCCTAGCCATTCTTTGGTGCATCTGTATACCTGATTACAGAGTGTTTTAGTTTTCTTAGTTCGATTGAGGCTTAAGGCTGTCTTGGAGACGGTCAATAAACACTTAAAATCAATAAAATCAAATTTGCCAGTCCAGTCTCATCGCACTCATAAGACATTTTTTCTGATTTGTTCATGAGAAAGTAGGTCTTGTGAAGCTGCCACTGCTACAGAGGGGGTGGTGTACATAACTCCCGTGATACCATAGACAGGTCATTCTCTAAAGACTTTGAAGCTTCTTTTGTGCCGTTGCTTGTTTAGTCTTGACCCACCACACTAGTAATAATGGGTCTTACTACTATAATGTACAGCCAATTTATCATTTTGGGTTTCAGTCCGCAAGATCTCCCAAAGAGCCTGTGGCATATCCATAGTACCACAGTAGCTTTGTAGATTGCTTTTCCTAGGTGCGCGTTTGAATTAAGTTTCCTATCTAGTGTTATACCTAAGATTTCACCTGATCATATAGCGCAATGTCTTGTCCTTTTATTTAGGGATCTTTGATATTTAGTTTTCTACGATTAGTGAATGTAACCACCTGAGCCTAGCGTAAAGCCGACTTTCTAAATTACTTTCAGGTAGGGAGGTAATATATCTAACCCTTTCTGCAGTACAAGGAATCATCTGAGCCTGGTGCTTTGAAGGGTTTAAAGCTATTAACTGTACATTCAACTTATCCTATTTTAATGAGTTTACCAGCCTTGTTTTTACATTTTCTAGTAGGTAGGAATATGCTTCCTTTGGCATTGTTTTCTTTGAAGTCTACAAATGTTGAGCCTGGGAAGTGCGAATTTGCAGAACACTGAGACTTTATTTAAGCTCCTCTGCATAACTCTCTTCCTTTTTTCAATTATACCGATGCTGTTGGAGTGATCTTTGGACAGTACTTTGTGAGGTCACAACGTTCTCATGATTTCCTTTCCGATTTTCTCAATTCCTTGTTATATTCCGTTAGTGCCTGTCTGTAGGCCTCCTAGTTGCCTGTTTTCTTTGCACGGTTGAAAATTTTCCTGGCTTGCACCTTTAGGCGATTTAATTCCTTGTTCCACCAGCGTCCATCCCTGGAAGGAGATCTCCTGGACTAGATTCATGATTTATACGCCTTTATAATGCTATTTGTGAGCAGAGCCCCTGCTGTTTCTAGCTCTTTTGTAGTTTCTATGAGATCGTCGGTTCTCACACTTAAGCACTCTCCATAGAGCCTCCAATATTTGAGGGCTCCATGGGGAGTGGGAAGCCAGGAGGGATCATTACCAATATAACCATTGTGGATTATAACAAAAACAAACCCAATCCTCATGACGAAGGCTCACCAGGAGGGGGTGCATCCAGCTTCGGTAGGGACACAACAGGAGGGCTCCTTGCAGGCGGGCTCAAGTCATCTTTCTGGGGCTGCACATATTAAAATTGCCTCTATACTACCATAGGAGCCACCAGTGATGCTGGTGGCACATGGCAGTACCAAAAAAACCAAGCCAATCCTCTGGGTTAGATCTCAGAGGAAGTGGTGGGGAAAGCTAATGCAGGCCTCTGGAATGGCTTAGATGATCACATCCAGAGTGGGAACGAGACCATCCCACTCTTCACTGGTGTCCATAAAGCGGGAGAAATCCTTAGAGTCACCAGTGACGACGAGGCAACTCTAGAGTGGCTGAAAGCCAAGGTGAGTGCCATATCAGAAATGTGGTGCGGAAAGACCGTCGTGATACTCGACATTGACCAGCTGCCGACACTAACATAGACCACAATTTGGATTCCTGGCAAACCTAAAGAACCGAAAACGGTTTTGAGGCGGCTGGGCTTCCTAAACAAAGGTGTCAATGTGGCAAGGTGGTCCACCTTTCTAACAAAGTCACAATAAACCAAAAGGACTTCTTCTGGTGATGCTAGTAGACAAGGCATAAACTGAGGCTATCGAAGGAAGGGCATGAAGCTAAAATATATGTTCAGCGACATCCCTGTAAAAATGAAGAAAGAGCTTACAGACACGCGTGTGCCCAAGACTTCAATGGAGGTCGAGGTAGCTTAGGTCTCCTTTGTTAGGGCCGTCATATGCTGCTCTAACAAATACAACCCCATTTTCATGCACCACATTTCCACCAAGAACCTGGTGATTGTTCGGGTGAGGCCATGCTTGGGAGATAAGGAAAACCACTTGACACTAGCATCAGCATATCTTTCACAAGAAACTTTCAACCCGCCCCCAACTCCAGAGCTGGAAGCACAATGTCAGACCATAGATAGATCAAATTCCAAATTACACTAAAAGGCTTAAACACAATCCAGTACAGAAATTCAAGACTGACCAAGAGAGAACTTTTCAAAACGATCCTCATCAGGATCTCTAAAACTAGGGACCTGAAAAAACAGCCAATAAAAGATATACCCGAACTGGAGAATATGACCGACGAACTCCAGAAGGGAATCATATTAGCGTACAAGAAAGCATGCGTCCCGAACCAAACCGGATTGGGACCTGGCGGGCTCCAACATTACAAGGAAATGGGTAGTCTGGGTAATGAAGAGTTTCTCACCATACAAATCCCCAGGGATGGTCGGGATTTATCGGGCCCTCATACAGTGGGTCAAGGATGATAACTTGGTCACCCTCGTAGGCGTGTACAGGGGGTGTATTGCTTTCAGCTATACAACCTATACATGGAGGGAAACTAAAGTAATCTTTATACCAACACCAGGACGCTTGGACTATTTCACAGTGAAATCATACCGGACTCGGCTCTGCATACCGTGGTGAGAAGAATTGGCCGATCCTTTGAGCAAAAAGCCTTCACCCTTGCGACTTTCATGGAAACTGAAAAAGCCTTTGATAAGATCTCCTTCCCATGGATGGCCTTAAGCCTGTGGATTTCCAACATGCTGCAATGGAGGACAGCCAAGATTACAATAGGTGATAAGGGACTAGTATGTCGGGTCGCAAAGGGTTGCCCACAAGAGGGAGTGTTGTCCCCCATACTATACTGGTCATAGACGAACTACTGGAATAAATGAAAAAAAAGGGCTTCTACAGGGTAGGTTACGCCGATGATATCACGATCCTACTTTCCGGAATCTCGGAAAGAATGCTAGCGAAACGAATGTCGGATGCTCTCAACATAGTAAACCAAAGGTGCACAGACCAAGGATTATCCGCAAATCCAACAAAAACGGAACTGGTGCTGTTCACAAGGAAAAAGAACATAATAACGGGCAGCAAAGCGGCAATCTTGTCCATTGTCAGGTGCAAAATTACATCAGCATTAACGTTGTAATGTTGCGAAGCCTTGGAAGAAGTGGCTCATGACAACAAAGTGATCCTATGCTGGGTAAAAGGACACAATACCAGTAGGGGTAACAGAATATCAGATGGTTTGGCGAGGAAGGCATCCGGACGAACGCTATGCGGACCGAACAGGAGCAATGGGACAACACACCAGGCTGTAAGGTCTCAAAAAACTTCATTGCAATGAACACCAAAATGGCCGGATACTGTATGCAACTGTTTAAAAAAAACCAACAGACGGTCGTAGGGCTCCTAACAGGACACTGCAATTTAAGATCACACCCGAACAAACTTGGACTACAATCTAGTCCTATCTGCAGAGGGCGTAAAGAGGAAGAGGAAACTGCGGAGCATGTACTGACCGCCCCATATTATTCAACCGACCTGAATCCACAATGGGGAGGGTTGTCTAAAGTCATCAGACATCCTAAGAGTCCCTCTTGCTGCCCTGGTGTTTACCAATCCCTTTGGTTGGCTTGACAGTAACAAGGAATGGGGACTCAGATGGGAGGATGCGCAAAAGGTGCACTGGGGCCTACGTGCAGCAGAACTCTGCCCTCCCATCGAGTTAAACCAGAACCAAAACCAGATTTTTTTCTCATACCATATTGTGGGAGTTTGCGTTATTATAGGTATCATTATTGTATTATAATATGCCAATAAAGGTTATTTTTTCCTACAAGGTTTCTCAGATTCATAGACATCGTATTTAGATCTTGCTATTTGCAATCATTCGAAAATAGATTTTAGAGAACCATCTTCATAGTAATTTTTTATGGAAGCGGTATCAACATATAGAAATACGTTTTCTTTGCTATTTTGAATTATTTATATGAATCATTTTAAACTTCGTGGGATTCAATATATACATCGAAATTTTGCGGTATTGCTTAATAGGATCAAAATGCAAAATATTTTAAAGACTTAAACAAAAATATCGCAAAACGAAAGCAAATGGGAGAAGAAAATAAATTATTTTTTAAATAGATTAATTATAGAATTGGAAAGTATGAGATAATGCAAATAGAGATTTATGAAATAATGCAATAATAAATGAATTGAATGAATAGGAGGGTGTTAAAAATAAATAAAAACATATATCCATTCAGTTGAAAAGGTCGTGCGATTAGTAGGCATAAAAGAATCTTTTATAAAAGAAAGTTTTATGCAACCAAAAGCAACGTCTTCTTTGATTTTGATTTGAAAGTTAGAAGGAAATTTAAATGAAGATTAAGAATATGGCGTCGGTATAGGCAAATATTTGTGATTTCAAACGTTTGTTTGTAAATAATTTTATGTATAAATACCTGTGCAAATCGTAGTTTTAATTTATTTGTGTTTCGATAATAGTAAGTGGAGTTGTCGAAGCTAGTCATCATAGTAAATATTATTGTGTTATACAAACAAAGTTTAAGTGTTGACATCCCTTAGTAACGCCACCTGTCTTCACCCACGGGTATTTGATTGACCCTATACGAAAATCAATAATTCTCTAATTAAATTTATGCATAGACCTGTCTGTTTGCGATGCACTAATTCTTGCATATTCTTGTTTACATTATTTAATATTTAATAGGGAACTGGATCTCAGTGAATTTATATTACATAGGTGTGATAGATACGTTAAGAGTAAATATCCAGAGGTGTTTGTGATTGCGATTCGTCAAGTCTTAATAATTTCAAACGTTCGTCTAATATTGACGAAATATAACATAATATCAACATAATATTACATTTCACGAGGTTTCGAATCAATTAAATATGTAAACTATTGTCTATTAATAACATTTCCTAATCATAATTATAAATTTATTTTTTGCGGTGATTTCAATCTGCGTTAAAATATTTGACTATCTTCTAATAATTGTTTTAATGCTAAAATTTTAACAGAGTCACTGTAATTTTTCGATTTAAATTTTACTACTATTCCGAATAATCGTAACGTGTTTTTAGATTATAATGTGTCCACTATTACTAATATCATTCGCTTTCGGATGATCCTCTGTTTAAAAATAGTTTTTATCATGTTTCACACACACACATCACCGTTACTTTAAGCGCCCAATCCCGATGGCGAATAGTGTCCATCACCAATCCATTGCTGACCCGGACTAACTATGCAGCACTATCGCTATCGCTGGTTTAGCTGCAACCGTATACACACTATCGGGGCTTTAACCCTTTGCACTCGTATGTCCCTCTACGAGGGACATCACTCTTTTTAGCGTTGCGCTCGTATGTCCCTCCACATGGGATATCTAATTTTTACGCTCTTATGTCGCCGTATGGCTTTATATATTATCTTTTGTAGGTATATATCTGTCCTCAAGTAGATAAATTAGCGGCAGGTTTTTTTCTAGTTTATATAAGCAAAATATTATGGTTGCTCGAGTTTATATAAAATATAATTGATACTTGTTGCGCTACACTCTTGATGGAACCAGATATGTAAATTTGGTGAAGTAGGACACTTGGCCTTCTTAATCTGCAAAATCTCCAACATATTAAGCTTTCGTCCTTTTCAGCAAATTTTGATTGGGGTAATCTCCCTCATGTGGTGTCCGGTATTGATGCAGTGCTCGGATAATCCTGTCGCCGCTTTTCCATTTCTAATTGTTTTTTTATGTTCATTAAATCTGATTTCAAAATTGCGGCCTGTTTGTCCTAAGGATCAATTAGAAATGGAGTGGCAGGATAATGTGCCGCACAGGATAGATTTTACTTTTGGTCATAAAGCTAAAAGACCACAGATTCCAGATAATCCTGGTCTCGATTTAGATTTGTACGATGGGAGGGAAGAGAGGTCCGTGGCACGTAGGCTCCAGTGGGCCCTTTATACGTCCTCCCATCTGAGTCCCCATTATGGTCGAGCCAACCCAAGGCATTGGCAAACGCCAGGATAGCAGCAAGAAGGAATCTTAGGATGTGTGATGACTGTAGGCATTCCTTTCTCGTTGTGGATTTACGTTAGTTGGATAGAACCGGACACGTGCTCGGTGGATTCCTCTTCCTCTTCGCACCCTTTGCAGGTTGAACTAGAGTATAGTCTCAATCTATTCAGGTGCGATTTTAAATTGCAGTTTCCTGTTAGAAGCCCTATAACCTTCCGTAGGTTTTCTCTGGACAGTTGCATACAGTATCTGGCTCTAAGATTTTGTGGTGTTCACTTCCTCCGTTGCTTACAAGCCATCTTTTTGTTGCTTGTAGCCTTATAACAGCCGCTGCTGCGTGTTGGCTTATTTATATGCCCAAGGATGGCAGCTGCAGCAGGCTTCCATATCCGCTTTTGGTGTTGGTAGCCTGGCTCCTGTCGCGCTCAGGAAAACGCTGCGTTAGACGTGATCTAGAAGCCTTACGGCTGTTTTCATAGTCGTTCTTGGCCACCATATTACTGATCCATATGCCGCACGATAGCCATCCGATAGCCCCATGTTTTCCTTACAGCTCGTTTTGCATTACTAGAGTGCTATGCATACTTTCTTGGATCTCTCCGTCTGATGGGCATTCCAGTCCAGATTGTAATCTACAAGAATGACCAAATATTTCACATCTTCTTTCGCGGTAAATTCTCACCCCAAATGCTTAAAATTCTTGATTTTCCTCATTTTTGTGAACAGAAGAAGCACATTTCCATTTTTGCTGGATTTATAAATAGTCCTTGGTCTATGTACCATTTGTTTACTATGTCAAGAGCATCCGACATACATTTCGTTAACATATTTTCCGAGTTGCCGGAAAGTACAGTGGCGGAATTTAAGGCATTTTTGGGAGTTTTTCTAAATATAGATACAATAACGGTTACTCATCTGCAAGAATATTGGTCCCAAAACTTCAATGCCAAAATTCCTTTCTTTAGTACTACATTTAGAAGGGACTGATTTTTAGATGCTTCATTTGAATGAGGCAGATCCATTAGATTTAGTTTTTTTTAGAAAAAGTTCAAGGAACATTTTATTTCGTCAAGGGAAATTTCAGTGGATGATTCTTTAGTTGGATTCAAAGATAAAATAAGTTTTTGACTTAAAACCCAAATAAACCAACAAAGTGTGGAATCGGGATATATGCGTTGGCAGATGCTAGTACTGGATACATATATATTCCATTTTGCCTTAATACGAAAGCTTGACATCAGAAAATTTAGTAAGTCCTGACCGTCCTATAAGTTCACGAATTGTGTTGCATTTATGCCAAAATTTACTGGATGGCAATCCTGGCAGTAAAGGATACTATATAATGAAAATGATTTCGAAGTATTAGCTAGAGAAATAGTTGTTTCAAAAGTGGTTTGTTCTTGTAGTCTTAATAAGACTCAATTGTTGTAGATTTTACAAAATATTTTCGTGTTTTTTTATAATTATTAGTTAATTTTCTACAACGTAAACTTATACAACTTTCTACAACGTAGACTTATACATTTTTATTATTAAATGACATTTGTTTGTTTCGATTTTTTTTTCAAGGCATATTACATTTATTGGAATATATCATATGAATAAGATTTATTTTTTTTCGGACATAAATATTACATTGATTAATGGTTGAGGCGTTCACTTCGTGATACATCTTGAATATTTAAATAAAGTAAAACTCACTTTGTTGATATCACACTATTTATTTAAAAAGTGACTCGAGTTTCGATCAACAGCCGATCATTTTCAAACTTAAAGTAATTTAAAATACATTTAACACAGTTTTATATACAGTTAAATAAAGAGGAGGATACTAGCTCCAACTGGTCGTTAATCATGGGGAAGTCCGGATTAGATTTTGCTTTGTGAATTTCCAGAGACTCGAGTAAATACATTTTAAGCCCTTTCTCGGCGAAATTGATTATCTCGAGTGCATCTCCATCAAAGGTATGTCGGTTCTTAATTAAATGGTTCACGAATGTTGAATTTGTTTTATTTAATCGAAATAATGTTTTATGTTCGTTTAGTCTAATTTTGAAGTTGCGATCAGTTTGCCCTATGTAAGTTCTTTGACAATCTTTGCATATTAACTTATAGATACCTGATCTATTTAACTTATCGATAGGTGTTTTTGCATTAAAAATAGAGGTTCAGATATTATTTGTTTTGAACGCTACATCAATGCCCTGTCTTTTTAGAATGTTACGTATTTTTAAACTGACTTCACCAAAGAATGTCAATGATTTGTATATTTTGTTTTCTTCTTTTGGACATACGTAAAACATTTTGTAAATATTATTATTCTGTTGTTTTTAATTAACAATTTAATTAACAATAGACAATTTAACAGGGCATCGATGTAGCGTTCAAAACAAATAATATCTGTACCCCTATTTTTAATGCAAAAACACCTATCGATAAGCTAAATAGATCAGCGTTCAAAACAAATAATATCTGTACTTCTATTTTTAATGTAAAAACACCTATCGATAAGCTAAATAGATCAGGTATCTATAAATTAATATGCAAAGATTGTCAAGGAATTTACAGAGGGCAAACTGGTTGCAACTTCAAAATTAGACTAAACGAACATAAAACATCATTTCGATTAAATAAAACAAATTCGACATTCGCGAACCATTTAATTGAGAACCGACATACCTGTGATGGAGATGCACTCGAGATAATCCATTTCGCCGAGAAAGGGCTTAAAATGGATTTACTCGAGTCTCTGGAAATTCACAAAGCAAAATCTAATCCGCACTTCCCCATGATTAACGACCAGTTGGAGCTAGTATCCTCCTCTTTATTTAACTGTATATAAAAATGTGTTGATGTGTATTTTAAATTACTTTAAATTTGAAAATGATCAGCTGTTGATCGAAATTCGAGTCACTTTTTAAATAAATAGTGTGATATCAACAAAGTGAGTTTTACATTATTTAAATATAAATATTAAATTATAATCAACGTATCATATCTAAAACTTTTACTTAACAAACTGAATCATGCGGATTTATGATTAATGGTTTAATAAATTATTTTATTTAATAAATTCATTATGTTTTAACTCCAAATAATTATTGTAAAAATATTATATAACGTGTAGGCACAATTATATAAATCTAAACAACACAACAAGACTCGAGTTTCGACATTTTATCGTCATTATTAAGTGAATTATAAATTGGTATTTGCATTCTAAACAATGATTTTAAACGAGCTAGAGTCATGAATAAGACGAAATGTTTGATAATGTTCGGAAAACCAAGTTGACACACTTCGTCCTCTTTGACCTACATACGCACTATTGCAACCTGAACAACGGATCTCATACACACCAGATTTTTTAAGAGGATCGACTTTATCTTTTGCATTGAATAGCTTGTTTGATAATTTTCCAGGCGGTTTAAACGCTACTTGATGATTTTGTTTTGTATGGATTACAAATCTTAATTAATAATTAAGGCTACAAACCTAATTACTTATTGATACAACTACTTCTCTGGCTAATACCTCGGCAGATATTGAATGATATAAAAGTAATTTTCGTGTTACAAATAGTACAACTATTAAAGCAACCCTATTTGAATGAAATTATTTCTGTTGAATAAACTAATAAGAAATAAAATGTACTTAAGTCTGAAGATTTCATTGATAGGAATGACAGAGGTGGAATTATATAGGAGTTGTTTGGAATAATTGTGTAGAGGATTGAGGGTCAAATAGAGGGTGGCAAATCATGTAGATTTTTATTGCTGTTTCTGGATCGTTTTGCACTGGTTGCTATTTTAAATTCAGTTTTTGATCTATGACAGTACCTAGGTATTTTATGGAAGTAGTAAAGGAAATAGTTGTTTGAAAAATAAGAATATTATATGGAGACGAATTATTATTGCAAGGACCTGGGATTTATGAAGATTGATTTTTATTCGCCTTTTTGCAAACGAGTATTAATGTCATTAAGGTACTGTAGAGCTTTTGATAATGTGGGTGCATGGAAAGTAAGGGCATGTCTTCTGCATAATATATGAGATATTTGAAGGGATTAAAGTAAAGAGAATAAGAATTGTAAATGTTGAAGCAGAAAATGTTATGGAGTTGTGGGGATAAGGGTACGGACAGAGTGCGAGCGTCTAGCGATGCGATGCGTGCGGCTACGTTTTTTTAACACGTGCTAACGCTCCGTGGCACTCAGGAGGACCCAGGACGCACGTGTTTAACATGAACCCCGCACGCAACCGCCCCGCCTGACGCTCGCACTCTGTCCGTACCATAACGGGTTTATTTCAGGTAAACCTTGTTTAACGTCTATATAATGTACAATATATAGTTGTATTTATTTTGTTTCTTATTTATTAGCTTTATATTTATTATACGTGCGTTACGTTTTTGTTTATTATTTATTATTATTATTACTATTATAAGATAAAGTTAATTTTTAAGCATAAATTTCTATTGAGTCCTAATAGACGGTTGTGGCAGCTAACTTATCCATCAGAGTTAGAAACTAAGGTAATATTTAGCAAATCATTCAATTACGAAATATTATAGTTGATAAAGCATTCACTAATCAATTTCTGTACTCCGATACCAAAGGGCAGTTCTTTTAGCCAGGAAAGCAAGTAATTTTACACTGTATATAACTTCTACACAAAGCGCGTTCTCCAATATTCAACGTCATCTGCACCTATGCTTTTAACTCTGCACTTTGCGGTAAATTAAGTTTATAATTGCGACGCTATTGGAAACAACAATTAAATTGCGCCGACGGACTGCTGCAATTTAAAGTTGTTCCTGTAACGCACACGAAAATAGATCAAACGATTTTATTTCATTAAACAAGCCTGGGCTTGCATTGATGGAAAATTTTACAGGTAGAAAATATCATGTTATAAGTAAACATTAGTTTAAATAATAAATACCCGTTGGTATAAATATTATAATAAGAGATACTATACGGGCAGTTTATAACGTTTTGTATTTTATGAAAATTGTAATACAATTTACAAAAATGTAAATGTATTATGCAATAAGAAAATAATTTATAATTTTCTAAGGTAAACGATTTATTGAAATTTCCAACTTAATCTTAAATGTAAGTACAAAATTTGTTTGAAATTACTCTCACCACTGTAAAAAAACACTTTCAGAGTATCTCAAAATTAAAAATACTTTATTATATAATAATAATCTCTTATTTATTATTAATATTATATTATACCACAATAAAAATGAAAATACAAGCTCTTTAGTATCTTTAAAATAGTTATTAACATAATCAAAAACAGTTGACTTTTTAAAAAGCATCCACAATCATAACACACAAATCTTATTTAATAAGATTTCGCATGGTCTTAGATAGATAGATAGATGTTATATGGGTGGCACCAGCGCCTATTCCACCGCAACCTTTTCAGATCTATTGTGGATCCCTGTTTATCTCAGATGACCAGCTCTAGCTTTGTCTCTTTGATTAGTCCTATTAGCCCTGCCAGAGGGGCTTGGGTATAGGTCTCCGCGCTTGGGTTTGTAGTGCCCTGCTTTTGATATCTAATCCTTGCTAGACTCCGCAGTGGCATAGGATGTGGAACGAGTCATCTTCTTCCTCTAGGCAGAATCTGAATGGTGCTTTTTCCACCAGGCCTATTTTGCTCATACGTTTGTTAAGCTTGCAGTGTCCTGTTATCAGGCCTACTATTGTTTTGACCATGTTTCTGTCTTGGTTCAGAAGTTCGGTTGTAAATTTTGGCGATTGTTTCTTAAGGAACTTTTTCGCCTGCCTCTATCCTGGTGAGTTCGTCCACCAAGTATGAGCCTGTGTCTCCACCCATTTTTTTTTATGGATCGTTTGACTGCGGTTTTGGAGATTCCGCAGGAGGGTTCCGGGCCAATTACTGCTTTTGACGAGCCTTGTTTGGCTAGTGCGTCTGCTTTGTCATTCCCCGGATGTCCTCTGTGTCCTGGGACCCATGTGATTGTTACTTTTTTGTGACAGCCAAGTTCATTATGAGCACGTATACAGTCCCACACTAGCTTAGATTGGACCTGCGTGGAGCTTAGTGCTCTTAGCAGCGCCTGACTGTCGGAGAATATAGCAATTGACCTACTTCTGGTGTCTTGCTATTTTTCTTGTGCAGTGGTGAAGAACTATCGCCTTTGCTTGGAACACCGTAGTGCCCTTGGTGAGACTGACAGAAATCTTTGTCTCGGGTTTTGTGCCGTATATCGATCGAGGGGGTGGGGGCGAAAAGGGTGCGACGCCCAGAACCCAGACGGAGGGAGAGAAGATAGGAAGACACCTTAGGATAATGATCTACATAAATTAGTCGCGAAGGTAGACAAAATTGCGGAATGGATCGACAGACATAAGGGAAGGGAGCCTGTGTCATCAAAGGGTACAACTCCTAACAGGTCCCAGGGGGAGGAGGAGAGCGCCACTTAGGACAGGATCTCCTAAATATTAGCGATTATTTTGCTTGAGTTTCAGATTAAATATACCAGCTTCTACCCCATTGTCGGTCTTTGAGCCGTCCGTAAACCAGTATGATTCTGCTTTGGTAGGTTGGCCTTTGACACAGTCTTCTCTTTGCGGGATTCGCATAGACTTTGTTTTCATAAATAATCGTCCCTCTCGAGGACCTGTAGAACCTTGACGTTGGTGAGAGGGCTCGAGTGGTCTTATGAGTATCGGGGCGAAAACCGGCTGTTCAGTCGAGGGGGAGGCCCCTCCGTACTGAACGGATAGCCGGGATGCGGCCTGACATGAGGATCCAGACGATTAACAGGTCAACCGCGCATCGTTGTGGCCGCGATGCGAGGATGTGCACAAGGCTACCCGCGTATTTGTGCCGTGCGTGAAGACCCGTAAGGGAGGACGAAGGGAACCTGGTGGCTGAGTCGCCCTCGTGATGCGTCACGTACGGCGGCAACACTCCACTTTGGCCCTGAGTTCTCCCTAAACGGGCGGTTGGAACTAACCCACTCCGATCAATCGGCTGCGTTGTAAGGTCAGACTTACGACAGGGTGAGCCCCTGGGAGCGGAGGGGTGCTCAACGGAGCACATGTGCCAGGCACCCGTTCGAGTGCAACCCGTCCTTGGTGACTATATCCCCTTGGTAGCCCTGGCGATCGATTATAGACGTTCCCAGTGCGGGCTCCGTGGCGGGTGGGGAGCCAAAGGGATGAAGTACTATCCATTAGCATAGACAAAAATAAAATAAATGAAACAACGGTAGTAGCAGGCAGGTCGCAAGATCAATCCTTTAACAAAGCAAAGAAATCTAAACAACAGTCGGACTGGATGGTCTATAAAAAAATCCAACAAGACTACAAAAAACTAATAAGGCAAAAACAAAGGGCAGCCTGGAGGTCTTTTTGTGAGGATGTTGAAACCACCTCGGTAGCTGCAAGGCTTAAAAAGATCCTCTCAAAGGATCCCTCACGACAACCAGGTTGCTTAAAACGAGAGGATGGAAGTTACTCTTCTAACCTTTGGGAAGCAGCTCAACAACACCCATTTCCCAGGATGTACGAACACCTCCGATGAAGGCTGATCAGAACCCATACCCTCAAACCCCTCCAAGGAGGATTGGGAGGTGGCAGATCACCTCACGGAAGGGACACGTATAACCTGGGCAATCAAAAGCTTCCATTTAAAGCGCCAGGCTTGGACGGTATATTCCCGGCCCTCCTCCAATGGGGGCTGGACATATTATCAGCCCACCTAGCCAAAATCTTCAGGGCATGTATTGCGTTCAGATACATCCCTCTAGCATGAATAGAAGTAAAAGTTATCTTCATACCGAAACCTGGTCGTATAGATTATACACTAGCCAAATATCACCGCCCAATTAGTCCAACGTCATTTCTCCTGAAAATGTTAGAGAAATTGTGCGAAAGGTAAATTCGCGAGACGGCTTTGATTACGAATCCGATCCACGCTAACCAACAAGCATACACTCAGGGGAAATCAACGGAGTCGGCTCTGCAAACTGTTGTAGACCGAATCGAAAGATCTCTGGACAACAAAATGTCCACCTTGGGCGTGTTCATTGACATAGAAGGTGCTTTCGATAAAACGACCTTCAGAAAAATGGAAACTGCTATCTCCACGCATGGTGTGAACCCCATAGTTAGTGGATGGATCAAAAGCATGCTGGAGAATAGGGCAGTCACAGTATATGTAGGAAACACCACTGGCACAAAGATCGTTGCTAAAGGCTGCCCACAGGGTGGAGTACTCTCACCACTCCTGTGGAACAAAGTTGTTGACAGCCTACTGCGGCGACTTAACGACAATGGCTTCCACACTATAGGATATGCAGATGACATAACCATCCTGCTAACAGGCAGATTTGAGACGGTGCTATGCAGCTTGATGCAGGAAGCCCTCACAATAATCGAACACTGGTGTAACGACCAGTCTCTGACCATACCCGTCAAAGACTGAAATGGTCCTCTTCACAAACAAAAGGAAACTAGGTAAGCTAAAGCTTTCTAAGCTCCTCAACACCCAGTTGACATTGTCGTCAGAAGTCAAATATCTGGGAGTGATCCTCGACGGCAAGCTGACGTGGGAACCACATCTCAAAATGAAATGTAAAAAAGTATGCGTCTCCCTCTGGCAATGCCGGAGGGCTGTGGGGCAGACATGGGGGCTATCTCTTAATATAGCACTGTGGCTGTACACAGCGGTAGTAAGACCAATGCTAATCTATGGAGCACTGGTTTGGTGGCTCAGAGCCAGATAGAAAACATCAGCAAAGCAGCTTACTCGGTTGCAAAGGAAAGCTTGCCTCAGCAAGACCGGAGCAATGCGAACAACACCCACTGCAGCAATGGAAGCAATGCTCTGCCTTCCACCTCTCGACTTATACGTAGAGGAGATGGCCACGGCGGCTGCACTGCGCCTAAACTCAGTTGGACTCTGGTACAAAGGAGGCAGGGCTGGCAGACACCTTTAGAGGAGGCTGTCAAAAAGACACCCTTCCTTGGAAGGAAGACAGACAATTTGCCACCCTGCTACGTCTTCAATAGACTCTATAATGTATCGATAAAAATAGGAACCGGGAGTGTAGAGGGTGGGGAAACCCTCCGAATTTACACCGATGGTTCTAAAACCAAAAGAGGATCCGGGGCGGGAATTTACTCGCAACAAATGGACCTCTCATTAGCTATACCCCTAGAGAAGCACACAACTACTCTGCAAGCAAAGATCGTTGGCATCATCCAAGGGGCGAAAGAAATCCTACACCGAGACATCCGTGATAGGAATATCCAAATCCTTACAGACAGTAGGCCAGCAATACTAGCAGTGAGTAGTCACAAGATCATAACACTAGTAAAAGAATGTCATAACACCCTTAAACAAGCAGCACAATCAAACAGTATTGAGCTGCGCTGGGTCAAGGGACACAATAATGAAGAAGGCAACAGCAAGGCAGACGAGTTGGCGCGAGCAGGATCGGTTTCTTAGTGATACCACGGACGGGCCCCCGATCGCACTAACACCGAAATGCCTCACTGATATCCTCAAACAGAATACTCTGAAGAAGCTAAAACAACGTTGGGACAATACCTCAGGCTGCGGACAGGCCGAGGAAGCAATACGCTCCAATCTGAAAACAGCTGAATATTATTTGCGACTATCCCGGGGGAATCTGCGTCTTATCACAGGTATCCTTACGGGTCACTGTCAGCTAAGGAAACACTTGTTTACAATGGGACTGGTGGAAACCCCCATATGTAGAGCACGTGAAGAAGAGGACGAGACAGTGGAACGTTGAACCCACCTTAGAGAGTCCATGCTAGGGGAGCTCTGGCTGAACATGGCCAACATAAGGGATAACCCTCCAAGCGTTGTGCTGTCCTTTGCACGCCACCTTGGGTGGCTAAATGAGTGATAGAACAACGCAGGGCTGTCCCAGTCAGGGGGGCACAACGGGCCTAGTGAGGCCTAAGTGCTCTGATCAATGATTTGATTGAGTTGATTTTGGTGGTTAGCGTGATAATTTATTAATTGGCCGCGATTTTTGAATAATCTTGATCGATGAGTTTTGTTTCTATACTTGTTGCAAGAGAACTTTAATTGCAAAAATATTTAATTTTAGTGAGACCATTTGCGTATTTTGATTTTTGTTATTTTTAAGCTTGTACACGTACACGTACTCACGCAAGGAATGATATTAAAATTGTGCTGCCTAGTGTGGTGTCCCTAGTGGTTGTTGTATTGTGCAAGTTTAACCACGTTTCTGTTTATTTTTTGCTTCACGTAGTTTATTGTCGCATGCTTCATTTCTGCTCTGCTTCCCCTTATTACCTTATACAGGTTGACTGACGAAAAACCCTTAATGCTATATCTCGCTTATTTTCTATCCGATTTTAATAAATAAAACATCAAATTAAATCATTTTTAAAATACTTTAATATGAACTATATTTTTTCTTGTATTCAGTTTTTGACAAAAAACGATCATCTTTGTTTTTTCAAATTGCACTTTATATATATTTGGTATTGATCCGCAAGGAGATTTTTTTCTGAATACAAAATTGTAAATGATTTTATCTATTCATCAAACCAAAGTCGAGAAATTGAGGATTTTCTGAAAATTTTTTAAAAATAAGGTACCCATAGTAAACAATATACAAAGCCTATTCCAAATGTCAACAGTGACACTGTCAGTCATTGGTACAATGCTGCAATGATTTTTAATAATTTCATCATTAAAATGAATAAAGAAGTATTCTATTAGTATTTATAATAGAGAATTTTCTTTCGAATACGTTATCTTAAAGAACAACAAAAAATGTATTTTTAAAGGGAAGAAGAAACTAAAACAAATATATTTAATTAATTGCTCACTTAACCCGTGGTAAAACATATTTGAAAATCGTGATTAAAAATTAAAAACACTTGGTTTGTTTCACAGAATATTTATTATTTTAAAAATAATAAATATTCTGTGAAACAACCCAAGTGTTTTTAATTTCTAATCAAGAAAACTAAAACAAATATTAAAAAATCTAAATATATGTGGTGTAGCACCCGATTGTTTTCAGTAAGTGCTATTGGCAATTTATCCAGAAAATTATTTATTTCGTTTGTTAAGTAACAATAATAACTTTTTTTTAAATTAAGGCTGCCTTTACAAAAAAGGGGCCCACTTCTCTGCTTCCTAACACTACTCGTTAACAGTAAATCGTTTTTGGAAAATATTTTCCACAACAACAATTATTAGACACCTCTTGGAACAGCAGCATCAAGTAGAACAGCGAAATACCAGCAGTACACCAGAAGGTAAACCAGTGTTTTACAATAGAGTTGTAAACAAAACAGATACAGAATTTACACAACAAGAAACGTCAATGTTAATGTTAGGACCTAAGTACTCACCACATGTTAATGTCTCCTCTTTTAAAGAAATTCTAGTAGCAGAATCAGAAATTGCATCCAAAAATACAGACTTGTCTCCAATTGACAAAGCAAAAATAGCGAAACTAATTAAGCAAACAGAAAAAATTTCAGACTCAGACTCAAAAATCATTAAATCTATAAACAAAAAAAATTAAAAAATAATAATCTAATAGTCACAAAAGCCGACAAAGGAAATTCTATAGTCATTTTAAACAACGAAGAGTATATTAATAAAGTTAAAGATTTTATAAACAATTCTAATATCACAGACATAGAAAAAGACCCGACTAACCATTTATTAAGAAAATTAAAATCAATAGTACAAGATAGCTCACTTTTTCCAGAGAACAAAAAACGATATTTATTCCCGATGAATCCCAGGACTCCTATGTTACACGGTTTCATTAAAATCCACAAACCTGATAGTCCCATCCGCCCTGTTGTGTCATACGTAAATTCCCCTATTAGAAAAATTAGCAGTAGAACTTATTTCCATTTTTAAATCCATTACCAATTTTAAAGATCCCCATGCTATTAAAAATTCAGAAGAATTAACTAATAATTTGAAAGATGTAACCATTCCTAACAGTTGTAAGTTAGTATCCTTCGATGTGTCGAATATGTTTGCTAAAATACCTCGAGAAGAGTGTCTCCAAATAATAATTGAGGAATTAGATTTTAATAACGTCAACCCGGTTATCAAAGCCGATTTTATCAACTTGATAGATTTAATACTAAAACATAATTATTTTTCTTTTGATAGTAAAATGTATGTACAAAAAGAAGGTCTGGCAATGGGTTCACAACTGAGCCCACTGCTAGCAGAAATTTTTATGAATAACCTCACCAATAAAATATTAAAGTCACCCCAAGGCAAAAAACACATAAAATGGTGGTATAGATACGTAGACGATATTTTAGCATGCATCGAAGGTACTGACCGACAAATTAATAAATTTTTAACATTCCTTAACTCTCTCCACCCATCCATTAAGTTCACAATAGAAACTGAATCCAATAACAAAATACACTATTTAGATTTAATATATCATATACTTGTTTCTCATTAATCACTTGGTGAAACATTGTATTAATGTAGGTTTAGATTAAATTAAAATTCACTTGGCTTGTTTCACAAATTAATAATTTATTCAACTAGTTTCGGCTCAAGGCCATTATCAAGAATGATGTACAAAATGGATTTTTTGAGACTATAAATACTTTCAGGTAATAAGGGCATTTAATATTGGGGAATTCCATAATTCGTCCATGTCGTTGACAACTTGTTTGCCTGCGTTTACCGCTTTTTTTATTTCCAATCCTTCTCGGTGATTAAGAACTAATCCCTTGTTACCTGAATACAATATTTTTAAAATTATTGGAATTGAACATGTGATTGGATGTGATGCAATGTCTAGCGAGACCCGTCGTTAGTTTATTATTTAATATATCATTGCGGTGTTCTTTTATTCTAGTTTCAAATGATCTGCCAGTTTGTCCTATATATATTGAATCACATTCATCACACTTCAATTCATACACCTCCGCTCTTTTTAAATTTTGTTTGATGATGCTATTTTGTTATTAATTAACAATTTTCCTAAGTTTATTGAGTTCGACAAAATGATGTTATTTTCTTTCCCTTGTAATATGGTTTTAATTTCGTGTGAAAGATTTTTTACATAATCTAACCTGTTCCAATTACGTTTTTCCAATTTTGTCACACTATAAAAGTATTTTTGTAATTGATTGCGTTTTTTTCTTTTTAAGCATATGGTCTATCAGTTGCTCTTTATAACCATTGTTAGTGGCTATGGTCTTTATTATGTTCAATTCTTTTTCAAAGTCAACTTGGTTTAGAGGAATATTAATAAATCGGTGTAAAAATGAATGAAAGGTGCTATGTTTTATTTGATTAGGTGTATTCGAGTCTTCTGGAATTATAGTATCTGTACTTGTTTCTTTTCTGAAAATTTTGTATGCAAGTGTGTTTTTTTTCTGTTTTTGAAATATTTAGATCTAAAAAGTTTAAGCTGTTGTTTTCTTCTTTTTCAACTGTAAATTGTATTTGTTTATTCAATGAATTTAGATGTTTTGTAAATATTTCTAATTGCCTAAATGTTCCTGACCAAATGCAAAAGATGTCGTCAACGTATCTAGCCCAAAAATGTATATGTTTACTTTCTTCTTGTTTTAGTAAATTATTTTCAAAATTATCCATAAAAATTTCTGATAATAGTGGTGACAAAGGTGACCCCATTGGTAGTCCATCTGATTGTATGTATATTTTGTTATTAAATTCGAAGTAGCACTGGTTGATGCAAATGTTTATTAATTCTTTAATCTCTTTTTTATGCGTATCTGGATTGTTGGAACTTTGAATCTTTCTATCTAAAATTGTATTTAGCTCTTTAATAGGTATTGATGTGAACAGGCTTTTGACATCAAATGAGATTAATTTCGCGTTTCTAGGAATTGACAATTTATTTAATTTATTTACTAATTCTATTGTGTTTCTTATTGAGTGTTGTGGTTTAAAATTTATCAAAGTCGGAATTAAGTGATTTAGAAATTTACATAATTTATACGTCGGAGCTTGCAGATATGAAACCACGGGTCTCATTGGTATTTCGTCTTTGTGGATTTTTGGTAAACCATATAGTGTTGGGGCTTTTGGATTCATTAATATTAGCTTCAATTTGTCCCTATCTGAAATTAAATTAGCGCTTCGTTTTATAACTTTTCTAAGGTCATTTTGGTATTGTTTAGTTGGGTCGAGTTTTTTATTACTAAAATTAACTGTGTTTAATAAATCTTCTGTTTTTTTAATGTAATCTGTTTTATTTATTATAGTTATCGTATTGCCTTTATCGGCTTTACATATAATTAAATTATTATTCCTCAGCTTTTGTTTGATGTTATTGATTGTTTGCTTTTCAGAACTATGTTTATTTCTTTTATAATGTGAAATTTTTTGTTTTTTAATTAAGTTTGAAATTTTATGTTTTTTTATATTTCTTTCTTCTAAGGTGACTGTTCTAT